>JAAGVU020000108.1:807878-853932 GCA_011763525.2 Mormyrus iriodes | reverse complement strand
GTCAAAAATTCCCATAAACACACTCCTAAACCTTGTGGAAAGCCTCCCCAGAAGAGTTGAAGCTGTTATAGCTGCAACGGGTGGGTCAACTCCATATTAAAGCCTATGTATTAAGAATGGGATGTCATTAAAGTTCATGTGTGTATAAAGGCAGGCGTCTTAATACTTTTGGCAATATAGTGCGTATATATGTATATAGTATTAGGCAGTTGCAGTCTCACGCTGTAAATACTCTTTTGTTAATCTCAGTGTGTGTTACACCATCACACTGTAAATGCCCGCAGCTGTTTTCGATTCCCGTGACGATTTTTACAATCCTCTCCGGTTGTAATGGGCTCTTGCCACAGCCAATGACTTCACTAGGGATGTGCATCTAATGCAGCAGTTGCCTTTATAGGATGACACTTAATTCCTTAAAGCTGGTAGATTGGTTCTGCTGTAAATGAAGGAGCAAGACAAGGCTTTTTATCCAGTGCTAAAGCTGCCTCATGCTTAAGCCTCAAGATAATCATTAATTTGTCAGCAATTCATCTTAGAAAAGAAACGTTTCAGAGCCATGGCAGGATGCTGCTGATTAACAATTATTTTTGGCTCCTATCAAGGGTTTAAAGTTTATCTTCTGCTGTTGTAAGTCTCACGCAGCTGGTTTTGGATTTTTTTCCAGCAGATTAGCTACTCTTCCATAGCAGTGTTTCATGCTGCCATTTTAAATTTTAGTATTCCTGGTTCAGGGGTTTGGCCTGAATCCATGGCTGTAGATCATCAGGCTATAGTTCTTCAGATCAGAGCCAAGGGATAAGTGAGCTAAGTGGCTGCTTAGTGCCTGGCGGCCACCAGGGGGCCCCCCATCTGATCAGTCAGCCATAATGGGAAGGCAGATGGTAAATGCCGCTTAATCAGATTTTGCTTATGGCCCCAAAAAAGGTTGGGGCAGCCCTGCATCTGAAGATGGAGAGAAGTCTGGCAGTGGGAGGAGCAGCATTTTTTAGAACCTGCCCATGTCTCTGTCCTACTCCCAGGTGCAGGCTACTGCTGTCGGCTTCCTGGCGGCTGTGGCGGCTGCAGCGCTCGGCGCAGTCTCCCGCGGAAAGGTGGCGCTGGACAATGCTGTCGTACTGTGTGCTAGTAGTGTGACTACTGCGTTCACGGCGGCGCTCTTGCTGGGTAAGCTCACACAAGCCCCACCCCCATCTCGTCAGGGTCACACCACCCACCTCCTGTTCCTAACCAGTTGATTGTTCATTAAAAAGGCTTACTGCATGCGTCCATTAACAGAGTGTAGTGGGAAGCCCTCAAAACATGTTAAAAAGTTGAAAACGATGTCACATGATAAGATGCATATTAAAATATATTTTAAAAGTGAAAAAATCCATCCATTCATTAATTTTCTAATGACAGACGTAATATTGTAAATAAAGAAAAACTTGTGTGTTGCTTTGGACAAAAGCCTCTGAAAAATAAATGTAAATGAAAGAAAAATGACGTCCTTATTAATAAGGATATTAAATGGGGGCAAGGGGAGCTCATATTAGCTAAGAGTTGACTTCTCAGGCTTTAGCCGATGGCCGCTCAGAAAGTCGCTAGACTTGCTGTTAGGCTCTTTTTTTGAAACAAAGCTGATGGGTGCTGGTGTGGAAAGACAGTTTGAGCTCAGGGTGCGGAAATTTGGAACGACCAATAAACTTTACTGTTAAAGTTCTTTTGTATCAGCAGTAGCTATCAACAGCTAACAACGGTAGTCTTATGAGAGATATAATCATCAAGTTGCCTCTTGAGCCATGTTTCTCTTTAACAAAAAGAAAGGCTTTGGCAAGCGGCTTTACAATATTCTGACACTGCATTACCACCAGAGGGGATGCTGGAGCACTCTCAGCACCCCTACTTCCAGAGCTACTGCTAAAGTCTCAAGTCACTAAATCTAGTTGCTACAGAAAGCATAGTTATGCCATAGTCAAGCATCTGCTCCGTCTCCTGGCCACACAGGGGTAATTAGTGCTGTTTCTGCGATGCAGAGAACAGCTCATCAGCTCCTTGTGAGTATTTCATCCTGAGAAGGTCATCGTGATTCAATATGGCATCATTTCCATTAACAGTCATCATACTTGATCATATAGCAGTGAAAGCTTAGGCCAAACCTCTGCCCCATCACCTGTAGGCCTCTGAATTGCACATGAAATAAATGTGCATGTACATGCTAATGCCCAAATGATCCATAGATAATTACTATGAATTACAGTATAATTGTTAAGGTCTGACTCCACTGCTGATTCTTTAGGCCTGGTGATGGTGGGAGTAATCATCGGGTCCAGGAAGGTGGGCGTCAACCCAGACAACGTGGCCACTCCCATCGCTGCCAGCCTGGGTGACCTCATCACGCTGTCTTTGCTGGCCGCCGTCAGCAGCACTCTCTTCCGCTGCAGAGGTAAGTGACTTGATGGCTACCCCACTGCCATTCACTGACACATCGGAGCTGGCTCGTTAGGTAGTTACGTTTGTGCCTGCATAAAAATGTAGAGAGAAAAAAAACCTCGCGACAAGAACCACAGGTTCTCTGCGACAATTTAGAAATCTTTTCTGAAAGCATTAATGTGAATAGCAAAAAATATTTGCTATGCATAAAATTGGAGCTTGTTGCATTAGTGTCAGCCAGTTGAATGGAAAATCCATCCATGCCTTTTTGGGACATAAGATGTGTGGGGTGTTCCTCTTAAAGGGGAAGGCCAGCAAAGTTTTATTACTTAATATTTCTCCTCATGTAGAAATCTGCTGATAGGAACCCATGTTAAACTGCTCATTTCACAATTATGACTGATCGCACTACTCAATAATATTAAACAATTCCAACATTTACATACATTTTTTTAGCATTAATGAATCATACAAAACTTTGAACAGAAATTAACTGTTAAACAATTTTGAGTGGAATTCCATTTAAGTGCACTGTGTTATGTCTAGGGACAAAGGTGAACTCATAACTTTAAAATATTATTTGTTCAAACTATTTTTGGTGGTGATTTTTCTGTTTGTGGAAGGAGATTGGTGATGCAGAGTACTGGTAGTTCTCGACTTTATGAGCTAATTTGTTCCAAACTATTGCTCCTTGGAGAAAAACAAAAAACTCTTATTTGCTAAAATTGCAACATTCACAGTCAACTTTGGTTTCTTTGATTTTCGGCAGATGGGGTGGTTTTTCTCTTCATGTTTTCCATTCTGAGCTGGTGGAGATCGCTCAGAAAAAGTACGTAAAATGAACCTGGTGCATTAATAGGATCAGTTTTGGTCGTGAAATGAAGTGGTACAAATCGGGCACCATTGTAAAATACACCATATGGTGTAATGTTATGCCTGTGCAGACGGGAAAGGTACAAATTGGGCATGCACAGTCAGATGTTTCACAAAGCAAAGTTATCTGAAAACTTTGTTGGGTCATGGACAGTGTTTTTGGGCAGCATACGCGTAAGTTATGCACAATTTTATAAAAAATAATTATGAAAAATTAAATTAAAATTTTTTGCTGCAGAAAATTCTTGTAAAGATGTAAACTCTCGTAAATCAGGAGCTCGGAGAGCGAGAACTACCTGCAATATTTTTTTAAACGCTGAAGTGAAATTAAATGCAATACTTATATTAAACCAGTAGAGGTCAGTAGAGGGTAAAGTAGGCTGAGCTGTTATCTCAGCTCTGGTCTTACTGTAGTCATGCTTACGTGTACGTGTGAGTGTTCTTAGAAAAATAACCATATGCTGGAATATTTGTGATAAGGACAGAGTCATGTGTTGGTACAGCTTGTTAACCTGTGCTGTTATGTTCTCGGTCTCCCCCACATTCTGTGTTCCAGAGGCATGGCTCCTGTCACCCTTTGTATGTGGGTTCTTCCTGGTTCTGATGCCCATTTGGGTCGTCCTTGCCCGGCGCAGCCCCCAGACCCGTGAGGTTCTGAGGTCTGGGTGGCAGCCTGTCATTGTGGCCATGTCCATTAGCAGGTACAGGTTCACCACTGCGTGGCATCATGCCAAAAGGCATTAGACCCTGCTGTAAAATCCCTAATAGTTAAAACACCATGCAAACCAGGCTATTTCAACAAACCTGAAGGGGAAATTCATGATTACGGACTTTAGATCACACTCTACCTCTCTGACTTAGTGAATTGTTTCAGCTATGACCAGTGAACGGTGATTTGTTCCAGCTAAACCAGTATGATGAGTATCTTGGTTAACTGAGCTTAGCATGTCATGAGACAGCTGGCTGGCCTGCAGGGCAAGAGAAACACACAGTGCTCTGACAGTGCTTCCCTGTTCCAAATTTTCCTGTTTACCATACGAGTACATATTTTCCCTCCTCAAAGTGTTTGGATATTCCAAGGTGTCGGTCCACCAGCAGCATCAAAGGTGCCATTGGAGATATTGGGCCTCCAACCCAGACCAATTCAATTATCTTACAAATTTTTTAGGACCCCAGAAGAAGCCTCGCCACATATGATCGTTAGTCATTCGTAGTTCTCTCCACTGATTGTCAGGTAGAGGGTGAGAATTGGATAACTAGTGGCCACAAAACATGAAATCTTCTCAGCTTTGTTAGTGACACATAGCCCTCTATCTGCAGTATTGGGGGTCTCATTCTGGACAAGACTGTCAGTGACCCCAACTTTGAGGGAATGGCTGTCTTCACGCCGGTCATCAATGGTAAGTCTGAAAATCTTTGTGCAGGATTTCGCTTTGTACACTGTATCCAAACGACCCTGACCCCCCCAGACCAGTGAATGCTGCAAACGCTGATTCAGAAAATGAAGAACTGAAAGAAACAAGATAGGAAAGGAACGAAAGGCTTGTCTGAGAGTGAGATCACTGCCTCATTCCTCTGCTTTGTTGCTCATTCAGCCATTTGACAGGAATTGCAGGTGCGTGGCTGGCAGGGTGATGGAATTTCTCACCTACAATAAGACTGGCCACAAGAAATGTAGGTCGCTGTAGATCAGGCCATTCCACTTTTATCTTTATTGGACTATACCTCTGACGTCTTCCTCAGCTCCCCCACTGACCATATTTGACCATTTAGGGATTAATCAATCCAGTCAGCGTCAGATGGGTGTCATAATGTGAGAACCCTGTAGGCATAGAGGATGCTACTGCAAGATCAAGTTCAGCGGTACACAACTTGGTAATAGTCTAACCCCAACCCCAACACCCAACCTCTGTTAGCTGCATGAGAGCGGTCTATGTTTCACTCTCAGTTTGACGCCACTATATTTGTGTGATAATAACTGTGCACTGACCCTGGTTTTGGAATGAAAAGACCTTGCTGGAAACCAGGATTATAAGTTCTTAAAAACATCAAAGGGACGCCCCCGGTGTCACTGTACGGGAATTCAAGTGATTTGAATTTTTAAGTTTCCTCTTCATTTCATTCCAGCCTCACTGTCAGGGTCAAGGAGAACCATTAGAGTCCCTGGTTGCTTTATATAGCAAGACTGCTCCAGGCTCTGGAATGTGCCTACTGATCATGTGCCTCCGTGGGTATTACACAAAAGGGAACAAAGAATGATGGGATAGGCATGGAAGATAGGTGGTCTAGAAATTAATTCAGAAAGAATAAGATCCGCATTAAGGTTTTATCTTGTAACCCTCCTGAGATAAAACAATAACATAATTAACATTTGTGTTAACACTTAATAAAACAGTAAATTATGCTTTTTTGTGATGAACTTTATTCTATTTTCCCTGGGAATCACACCATTCCCAGTTAAACCAGAAAAAATTTTTTGCAGTTGTTTCAAAACCCACCCCAGTGTGACCCTAGAAAACCAGTTTAAACCGGTTTCTCTCCCAGGGTTGGTAGAGAGCCCTTGCTAGACTGAGCTGTGGCCTTTGTTTACGATAGCAAATGAAAACAACAGATTATGGTCGAAATTTTGAACTGAAAAGAAGCAAGACTTTGATAAAGAGACTGAGGCAAAACCAAACAGACCTTCTCCAGTGGTCAAACAAGACTTCATCTTGGTATGAAAAAGAAGAGAGTAAACCAGAAATCTAAATGTTGCAGTATTAGAAATAATATTTCTCCTAATTCGGGCTGATGTTCGATTAATCATCCCCTTTGACATCCTGCTAAAATCTTGGATGGGTGTGTAGGCCACAGACACTTGACCTTCCCTATTGGCTTTCTCTCGAGGTGTGGGCGGAAATCTGGTGGCTATTCAGGCCAGTCGCATCTCCACCTACCTGCACTTCTGGAGTGTTCCGGGCGTGTTGCCCTGCAAGATGGAGCAGCACTGGCCAAACCCTTATGTCGTCTTCTTCTCCTCGGGTCAGTAGCTTGCATGCATCGCTGCAAAAGCTGCATGCATATGTCTCCTTAATCACAGCTTTTCACAGTATAGGTCTCAGGCAGAGTTCCTTCTCTGTTATTCTACCCTCCCTCTCTGTTTCCCCACAGATGTCAACTCTAAGTCTGCCCGAGTGCTGTTCTTCCTGGTTATTCCTGGTCACCTGATCTTCCTCTACACCATCCACCTGCTGCAGGGTGGACACATAGCCATCACGCTATTGTTCACCTGCTGCTACCTGTCTGCTGCTCTGCTGCAGGTGGGCATTCTGGAACATTTCTCAGCTGTCAAACCCCCAAGCAGGATACCCCGGGGCGGGGGAGGATCTCACAGCAAGGGGGGGCGAAAGGGGTGTGTGTGTGGGGGGGTTGCTAAACTATTACAAATTTAAAGGAGGTACTTAGTACAATTTGTTTGTTGGGGAGGACTTTGAAGCCCCCCCCCATGCTACTGAAGATACAGATCTAATTCAGTGAGCTGTTCTGCACAGAGTAAGTGAGCAGATAAATCCTAGAGGTCCCCCAGCAACTGACCAGTCCCCTGACCTGACCTCTGACCTGACCTCTGACCTCGCTCGTCAAGATATGAGGACGGAGATTAATTCTGGCTCAGCAAACATATTTCAGCCAGTGAGCTATTTGGCTTCAGTCTGTGCTATCATGAGGAACTCTTGACCTTTCGTATAGTTTGGATTATATTTCTGTTTGTAAAACAAACAACAAACAGCTTTGCATTCTTGTAGACTGTAAATCCCCTAAGAGAGACTTTTCACGCTGCCTTCTTCTGGCATGTTCCAGCCAACAAAAAATAAATTAAACCGATATGTTAGTGAAACTGGAGAAACCAGTAGTGGTTTTTATGATTTATGTACGTGACACTTCAGTTTGTGGTCTGGCGCAGTCAGCTGTGGCTCTGGACGCTTCGTCAGCCCAGCACAGCGCTTATGAATTGTTTTTGAAATGCACCCCTCCACCCCTTCATACTTGGTTTTGGCTGAGCTGTCACTGACTCCAGAACAATTGCTTCACACTCAGGTGGGGATGCTGCTTTACCTGGCTGAACTGATGGTGAGGCTGATGTGGCGCCAGGGACTTGACCCAGACAACTTCTCCATCCCGTACCTTACGGCCCTGGGTGACCTGCTGGGCACTGGGTTGCTGGCTCTCTGCTTCCGAGTGGTGTCTCTGGTAGAATGGTCGGGCCGCTGAAGCACCCACTATGGACCCCCACCTTCACCATCGACACACCCCCCCTCCATAGCTGGATGCCCCATTGACCCTATAGCTCAGCTGACCTCACAAAATTCATGCTACCAGTTCATCATAACATCCCTGTTTGTCATGCAGAGGGCAGCGCTGCCCCCGTGTCTCTCACCTTTGTTATATGGGGGCAGCAGCAGTATGGCTGCTCCACGTAGATGTAGCGTCTCTATATGTGATTGTTTTTTGAAGTGGGAGGGTCTCGCTGCTGTATATTTTGGATCAGTAGGCTTCAGTAGGCTTCCAATGTTCTCCTTTCTCACAGGGGATCTACTGACTTTCTTCAGCACGTAGCCCCCGCAGTTTCACCAGCACAGGAAGTATGTAAAATAGCTCTATGGCAGTGCAGTTGTTGTTAATATAACCAGTGTAACTGTAACAATTAGAATGCTTTTGTTTTTCCTAATTATTCACATGCTTGTAGTGTGAGTGAATCGAAAATGCAACCTGTGATGTTTTCCGTGCTGTGATGGTGTTTAGGTCTGTCCCTTATACCTGTCAGATAACACCTTTCGGCGTGAGTAATGTCTCCATAAAGAAAAACCAGAAAGATTATTAATAGGACGTTTATATATTTCAGATTTACAGACAATTGGTGGTCCTTATCCCAGATTTTTTTATTTTTCTGAGTGAAATTGATGCAAATCAATTTCCACGTTGAGCCAGATAGCAACAGTGCAAACTGTTTAACCTCTTCATGCTGACGTCGTATAGTGATGCGCATTTTCCCTTTAAAAACAACAGGAATGTGCTTAAAAAATGACTGTCAGTCTCATAAATGTACTGGACAACCGACATGTAGACATCAGATCAGTGCTCAGCGGTAGACAGTAGCGTAGCAGTGTTAAGTGGCTGACAAATTAGCTTTCAAGGTACATGGATACATCAGAAATCCTCATTTTAGTGTGACAGCCAACATGTGCTGAGGATGTGGCTTTTCCCTAAAATCTGGGATGTCCCAGTGCTGCCCTGGCCTCAGATTTTTGCTCGCTGTGATTGTAATCTGTCTTCAGAGCACCTGTAATGTTCCATGTTACCTGAGCTGCCTGTAACCCTCACACACTAGAGGCAATGTATTACCAGATTTTACTTATCTATGCAAATTACACAGTGCTTTAACACTGCTTACCGCACCCACGCTGCCACTGTAGGACAGAGTGTGCATTTCTGTGTATTTCGTTTTTTGTATTTTTTTTCCCCTGTTATGCTTTTATCAGAAATTTTCATTTGAATTTAGAAGTATGACTTTGGTTTTACTTAAAATAAAAATTCTGGAACTATCCTGAAATCTTACTGCCTTATTGATAAAAATCGTAACATCTTTGAGGAGTCTTTCAGGCTTATGTACTTATGGATATTAAGGACTTGAGACACAGTCATTTTTCATCAAAGACCTAATGAAGTTTATTCTGTCTTCCCATCATCTATGATAAGCGCCTCAGCTGTTAAATATGCATGATTTTATGGTGATAAGTTCGTCTTTGGGGGAGGATTGATGTTTCTTGCATTGTAACCTCGAGTCATTCAAGCGAGGTAGGACTCCGAGTTTGTCCAGCAGAGCAGTGTGAGCAGGTAAGTCTTTACTTATTTCCTGTTAAAAGAAGTCCCGTGACATTTGAATACGAAATGAAAGTATTGGGGTGTAAACGTAGGGACCAAGGCATGATGTCAGCTGTTTGGCGTCAGAGCAGCAGGCAGATGAGTCGCACGCATGTTGGTAGGAGTTCCTCTAACCTGGCAAACTTCGTAAGTTGATGGGGCGTTACTTTATTGAAAAAGTGACTAATAAACTTGCGTGCAGGATGCTAAGATGCTTACTGCTGTGCGTGAATTCATTCGGTCAGCTGTTTCCTGAGCTGAATGATTTACTGCCCCCTCCCCCAAACACCTCCTGCACAGTGGCACAACATCTCAGTCCCTGCACTCCGATCGCTCTTGAGTAGCTCTTGTTTGCTCTTGAGGCAAACAACGAAAAGTAAACTAGGAGCAGGAATTCAGGAACGGGAATCAAAACTATTTATCCCATGGCTCAGATCAAACAGCTATTTAAACCAAACTTCTTAACTGTGCTCCGGGGCTATACTGGGATTTTATCCCAGTTTTAGCCCTGGACTTTGGGGTCCCCCGCGGCCCCCAGTACAGTCGCATTAAAGACAAATGCACATAGGGCTGCCTTTTCACAGCTGTTGGTAGTGAAATACATCATTTTCCCACGTCAATGAAATGTTACTTGTTGCTGTGGTCTGTTTTGGGCAGAGGAGGGACTGGATTTAGACAAATTTAGTCAGATTCCCAAACCTACAGACCACATTTAACACCATTTAAAACTAATTCGGCAGCTTGGCTGAAATAAACATAGAAATGCGATGCAACCTCACTCTGCGTACATTCGTACTTCAGAGGAATCAAATTCATACTCAAACCATGGTTCCGTTATTCTTTAAGTCAGTGACACCCTTCTGTGAAACGTTACTTGATGCAGTGGAATTTTTGGAATTTTATTGTTTTTTTTTACCGGCAGAAAAGTACTCATTTAAGGAAAATCTCTCAGGAGATACAGAGTGAGGCCTGGATGGGCCTGCGTACCTGAAGTGGACCTGCCATTTTATGGTGCTGTCAGAGGGGAGGAGAGGAGGGGAAAAGAGATGTTAAAAAACAGTTGCGGTTTTCACTTCAGAGCTGTCTGCCATAGCCGGAATGGAGCGACACCACGACCGTTCGTGTGTTTTGAAAACAGGCTCTGTTTCCTTCTCTTTGGAATAATAATAATATGCTAAATGCTGCCTTGTTGACCCACCGATAATAGCCAGCAAAATCTGGTGAGCCGTCTCCCATCGGCAGTGAAAAAGTAAGGACATATTTTTACGCACTAGTTTACAGAATAACCAATGTGTGGGTCCCTCAAGTACTTGCCAACAATAAATATATCAACAGTGAAGGACGAAATATATAAATATAAGAGACAGCCTCTGAAACCATGATGAGGCTTAAAGGAAAGCGCACGCCCTCTGGCCTGTCTATGTTTTCAAGGCACTGAAGAGATGAAGTTTTTGCTCTAAGTGGGACCAAGCAGCTAATATCTAAATTCAGGATGTTTCTGTTTTGTTGTCTGGTTTATATTCATTCGGTTTCCAATACCCTCCTGAGATCCAGCGATTCATTTTTGTCCTCCGTCAAAGACATTATGTTTTTGCTCATATCTCTCATACTGCACATGCCATTCTATTAAGTCCTGTCCTTAGAGAGGATAGTTAGGGCTTTAAGATGACATCACATGTGTGGGGGTGTGACCTTGCCAACTTCCTCTCCCTGTCAAATCAAACTTTTAACCAATATTAAAATGAACTTTTTTCCCAGGAATCTCAGGAGAATAAATGGGAAACTGCTGGACCCGAAAGCCCAAACCTCACTGAAACCCCGCTACAAACCACCTTCGGCTGACAGTGACGCCGGCGCTGTCATTCACACGCTGGCGCACTGTCTACACAAACCAGCAGGCTCAGAGCAACTGGCAGCCAGCCCACCTGGGCTCATGGCAGTTTTACTTACACAAAAATGTTTTGAGGACAGAAGGAAAAATGATTGGTTCATAAAGATGACCAATCAGGTAGTATCAATCAGATGTCTTGTGCCCGCCTCCTCTAGTTGCTTGGACCTACTTCCTCTACAATCTGATTGGTTATCTCTCTGAACCAATCATTTTTTATTTTACCCTCAAAGCATTTTTGTGTAAGTAAAACTCCCACGTGCCCTGCTGGGGCGGCTAATGTAGTCTGAATTTCAAGTAAGCCGGAGCGGAGTAGTTGAACAGCAGGAAGTCCATTCTATAGAGGCTGTAGAGCTTCCTCTGGTAGAGGGGGCCGATGTTGCGGAAGAAGTGGGCGGCCATGTCCTCCGAGGTCCTGGCGCTCTGAGCAGAGGCGGGGAAGTGCACCTCGTGCTTGACTCCGGCCAGCTGCAGCACGTATTGCGAGTCCTGCTCCAGCGTTTCGTACTTGCCAACCACATCATAGTGGATGAGGCACGGGTGGCAAAGAGAATGCACCCGCTCCCAGTGCTCATTCAGAGGCTCCTCCTGCTGCGTCTGCGGGTCTGCCAGGTAGCGCACAAACTCCTCAAAGGAGACGTCGTCACCGCGCTCCAGTGCCTCAGGCCGAGGGTCGGCGCGGTGCCGGCGGATGATCTTGGTGCCGTAGCGCTTGTGGAAGGCAGTGTTGTAGCTGCGCGTGAACTTGTTGCGGTAGGCAGAGACGAGGCGCTCGAAGGGCTCGCGCACGAACACGAACTTCAAGTAGCTGCGCAGCCGCTGGTTGATCTCACCGGCGCTGTACTCCGACAGCGTGCGCAGGTTGCCAGGCATGTGCGCCTCGTTGGCGGGGATCTGCAGTGGGTCGCTGTAGCGCCCCCCACCTGTAAGCACCATCAGCACTCGCTTCCAGTTGGTGCAGGCTACCTTGGGCACGTAGCAGTACAGCAGCTCATGCTGGTCGTCGACAATCAAATGCTTGAGGTCCTCCTGTACGAGGACGCGCCGTTTCCGGGTATAGGAGCGGCATACCTCCTCCAGAAGCTCTCGTCGGGCCTGGTGGGTCATCTGTGGGATGGACAGCTCAGGCTATCGCAAGAGAGAAAAGATAAATGTGTGTGAGGGAAAATACACAGGGGGGCGTAACATAGTAACAAGTCTAGCAGACTGCATGGGACAACTGTAGTGATTAGAAACAAAGTTCATTTTAGATTCATTTTTCCCCAATGTGTCTTGATACCATTCTTACCTGCTTTTAATATTTATTCTGGGCAGCTAATTGATATTTATAAGTAATAACATTAATCTTCCATATCCGCTTGTCTTATGCAAGGTTGAAGGGGTCCAGAGCTTGTCTCAGAAATTATGGGCACAAGGCAGGGAACAACACAGAATGGTGTTTTTCGACTGTGAGCGGAAGCCAGAGAACCTGGAGGAAACCCTATAATGACATGGGGAGAACATGCAAACTCCACCAATGTAGAGCTGGGCCAGAGACATCATCTGTCATCCTGGTTGCGGGGATCTGTGGCAACAGTGCTAACCACTGTGCCAGCATTCCACCCCATTTCAACATAATCAAGAATGAAAAAGTGAGTGCTGTGTATATTCATGCAGTGTTTCCATATGATGCGTTTCCCGCATTCCTGTGGTTGGGAACCATAAGCCTTGTCTGTGGTGTCTTTCGGAGGACAATTCTGTATCATTAGTTTGCCCAGACCAGGCAGCACCCTCCACAATGCTGCCATCCTATCGTCTGTGGTTCCCTGTTTTTCATTATTATTTGTTTAAAGAACATAAGGTCACAAATATACAGAGAGAGTTAAGTCACCCGTCACTTTTAGAAAACTCCCGATGGGGCGAGACAGCGGCTGTTCCTTCAAACTCCCAGCAGAACAAGCTGTTCCTTCAAACTCCCAGCAGAACAAGCTGTTCCTTCACACTCCCAGCAGAACAAGCTGTTCCTTCACACTCCACGAGACAAGATATTGGCTTGTCCGTCGCAGCCCCTTGTACCTCCTTTCCCTTACACATAGTTACATGTTCATCTTTCATGTATAGCATGATTATGGATGAAAGTTCTCAAATCTGAAAACACCCACAAGAGAAACAACCACAAAATTTATGACTGGTATAAATTTCAAGTGAATCCTGGACACCAACCACAAGCGCCATCTGCTGTTTCTGTTATTTAAACCGGCTCATCTTCCCCCAGAGATTTAACACTCCAGGAATCTCCTGGATACGGTACATTGTGGTCTGCTAGCTGCTTATTAGTTGTTAAATAGATATGACAGACACAGGTTTGTTTCTTTTTTTGGAGGAGGGACTGGATGGAAGACACAATGTCAGTTTCCATACCTTTAAACCACAGATTAATGAACGAAAAAACACCATTTAAAACTAATTCAGATGGCTTAGCTAAAGAACATAAAAGCGCAATGCAGCTTTGCTCGGTGTATAGTCAACTCTCACGGGAAACACAGTAGTTGCCAAAATTGTGGAAACACTTCCAAGTTTTAGAGATTGTACAACTTTATTCCAGTTACTCATACAATCATCCAATGTATGATATTTGTAACATTCTTGGATTGTTTATAAACATTACCGCCAATATTCACATACAGATGTAGCCACTTCAATTTTCCCCTCCTGTAGCAATTTTTAAAGTGCAATGTTAAAACTGCTAGGTGTTTCCACAGTTTTGGCCGCTAGTGTAGATTCACACTCAAACCATGGAGCCTTTGTTCTAAAACAGAGCCAGTCTGACAGGCTTTATGCGGGCTCTCAGATTTTTATAAATAATATGATTTTATTCACAAACTCTTTTCCCCAATACAGGAACTGTATGAAATTCATGCAGCCGCCATATCTGGGCAACAGCAGTAAACCTTACCTCTGCATTGCTGACTTCCCTGTTTTTTCCCAGCCTCATTGACCATTTCAGGGCAAATGTGTCAGAGCTCGAAAGGGGAATATCAATGAGCTGACTTATAAAAGCAGCCGTACTGTATACAGCCGGACTAACCGTGGTGCTTAACTGACCAGAATGTAGATAAGTGTTATAGATTATTTACACTTATTTTCTTACAGCTGTAAACCTACTTGGGGGGGTCTATGGTCTGCATTTTGCATACTTTGTGTTATAACCATTTGTAACCCATATTCAGCATTTCTATGTTTTATGAAAAGTGAGTCGGACAGGCCATGTAGCTCATGAATCACAGTTGGGGGGGTGGGGGACTTGCCTGATCGCCGTGGTATAACATCTGGAGGGGGCTTCTCCCAGACTTCCAGTGCCAGCCAGCCCACAGGGTGCCCTGCTCCGCTGTGAACAACACACACACATCAGACAGACGAACCTCATCTGGCAGCCTGCCTGCACCATCCCCACCACAACACACACACACACACACACACACACACACATTTGTATTCATATCTTTGTGTAGTTTTTCTATGGAAAAACCCTAATCCCAACCATGACAACCGTAACCCCTACCCAGCCCTAACCTTAACCATAAGTAACCAAACAAAATCCAAGAATTTTGGCATTTTTAGTTTTTTGATTGCAATCACATATTTTTATAAAATACACTAAACGCAGGATCAGTGGACAGTTCTGACCCCCCATGCAAACCTCCCCCAACCTGGGCCAGTTTTGGAGAAACTGCAGTGGACTACAGCACCACCTTATGCATTATTTTTCGATGAGCAGAGCCCAGAGCTGAATGCACAAACACCCCTTCATCTATGCAACCATCACTTTTTAACTTTTTAATAAGCGGCAGGCAGGCGACACCAAGGTGTGGAAGCCGGACTTTGTGTTTTAAACTTAAACTTAAATGGAAACAGGCTCTGATCTACTTGTGTGCGTGTGTGTGTAAATGGGCTTGATTTGGTTAAACTTTGGTGACTGTAGTAACCATAACCCAAAGGCTTCATCTAAAATAAGGATGTGAATTAGATGAACTGGAAAAAAATCAATCTGTATTTTTATATGTTATATGTAACACGACCCTCTTTTCCATGTATATTCCCCCATGTATATTCCCCCATGTATATTCCAGTTCCCAGACTGGAGAATTTCTAAGCGAACTAAGTGTTTTTTTCTGTTGTATAAGAGCCAACAGGAAAGTGGACCTTCCAAATATGCGAGTGTGATTAAATGTATGTGGGGTAGTGTACTGTATTTAGAGTAAGGAGCATATGGTGATGGGGTGGAGTGGTGACTCTGAGGCTAGGGATCTGCCCCAGCACTCGGAAGGTTGTTGGTTCAAATCCTGTGAATGCCAGGGGTGGTCTTACTCTGTTGGGCCCTTGAGCAAGACTCTTAACCTGCAATTGCTTCATCCAGGATATGATGTTAATCTACATCCAGCCCTGCAATGAAGTGCTCCAACTTACAGGGATATTTGGGGGCTGGCGGCAGGATTGGCACCGCAGCCACTGGGAAAAAAACACTCACATTGGTCCATTCGGACTAGTGTAATGCTGAGGTATCACCCACCGCATGGCTGCACCCAGGTTCTCATCCCTGAGGTGGTTTGTTGTGCAGCAATCTGCTGGCAACTATATTTAGGGCCATATTAAATATTTCAGATTTTATTTTTAAATTCTAGCTAAAGCATTATGTAATCCATCTAATTAACTGTTTGCATGCATATTCATTCAAGTTTAAAAAGGTTAGTTTTTAGTTAACCACAACTAAGTCTTTCGTTGCATATTGATCTCATGTTAATTTGTCATTAATGAGTTGTTACACATTTCATCTCAAGCAGATATTATATCTGTTAATTTTGTAAATTATGTATTTCTCTGCTTTATGAACAACTGAAGGAGCTACTGAAGGAGCAAGTCATGAATAACAAGTAAAACACTGACCTCATGTTTGTTAATCATTTATGAATCATTTATTTCTTTAACATTTAAACACACAAATCTATATGATACTGTTAAGGCCCCCAAGATTCCACAGGATTCAAGATATCCAAACTTACTGGAAACAGCAAGTGACGTGCCAGTACCATAAAAAGGTATTCTGTTAATATAACTACCCATGCAGATAACGCCACAGGGACTGGAAATCCCCATTATCCAGCCACTGTTTAATTCTGACGTCAAACCTCTTTTGGCACCAGTGGTACAGCTAAGGAGCACACCTTTAACCAAAAAGAGAGGGAAAAAAACACACTGCTTATCTGAAGAAATGTATTACTGCTGCCCAAATGAAATATTTCTACAGCAGCCTCTTGCTCAGGCTGATCCTCTCACAAACCTTACGACTTTCCAATTATCAAGGAAAAGTTCTCTTAAACACATTGTCTCTGACTTGTCCAGGTGAAGGCAGAAAATAGGGGGACTTTTTGCCGCAAAGTTCGTCTTGTTAGATCTAACCTAGCGAGAACATTCGGATATATTCATATACATGCAAATCATATTTTTCCCCTTGAATATTCACACTGGCGCTCAGTCATCACCAAGACACAAGTTACCTACCAATTCCTCAGATTCTAAGATACAGAAGTTTGAGTGTTCATTCTGCGTTAAAATAAAAAACTTCTTCACAAATTGCCAAGTACCTAGGCAGCAGAGTCCCAATGTTACCCTTTCAGCGATTTCACGTAAACAGCTTGACTAACACCCAAGGGAGTTTTATATTTAGTCAACAAGAGTGCCCTGTTATAGCTTAGCCATCTACCCAGTTAGAGTACTTAATTGACAAGGTTATAGATATCCGGCTAAGTGAAACAGCAAATGTGAATCAAAGGGAGAAAACATTCATTCTTGCAACAATGGGCTTTCTAGGGACACACAACAGTAGCATCAGCAAAACCAAATCACAAGATTTCATTTGAAATTTAGCTTCCATAGTAGTAAAAACAGACAGTACAGACATATTTCAGTCTGACATTACTTAATTATACCTGGCCAAAGGTCTAACCTATCCCATGTAAAAATGGGCCTCTTCAGTCCCCAGGCCCCTGGAGTCACCACTGTCCTTGGCTGACTCGCATGGGCCTGAAGCAGGACAGACCCTCCACTTACCCTGCCTGAAAGACAGGGAGCTACAGCACAGCCATGTGTGAGTCACCAGGCCAGTTTCCTCAAAAAGGAGAAGCATACTTGTTCCCGTTTCAGAAGCCACTTTGGGCCTCAGTACACAGGAGTTATTCTCCTTTCATTATTAATAACTCCTGTCATTTTCAGAAAAAAATCTTTTTTTCTTATTTTTTTTTTCCAAGTCACATAACTGACATCGTAGTTCAGCTAAACTAATTTATTTCTCCGACTCAAATCTCAGACTGGCAGAAGAAATTATTTCTTTTTTTGGTCATCTTAGTCATTTTAAATCCATCCATTCATCTTGCTATCCACTGAACCACTTACATAATGCTGGATCAAAGGGACCCTGGAGTCTATCCCAAGTAGCACAGGACAGGTGTCAGGGGTAAACCCTAGACAGGACCATCGCTTTAATTTATATCAGCCACCCAGAATTGGTCTCAAAGTTGGAAATTTGAGTGTTTATAATTTAGTGTATGTGAAATTTTCATAAGCAACAGGATTGTAATGTACAGGATGAGGATGGAGGTCAAAATCACATCAAGATATCAAAAATAAGGTCATAAAATATGTCTGTTCCACTTCTCTGTTTTCTAAAGAAATAATAATAATAAAAAAATGATAGTGGTGTGAAAGTAAAATAAATTCTGTAGTTACAGCTAAGGACGGCAAGTAAAGTATCTCTGGACTGGCAAAAGGGGAGGGCGTGGTTCCTGTTTTTAAAGGGAGGACCAGAGGGGAATTGTCAATGGTCAAACCTAGGATGCAGAAGGAACCATGCGGATTATAGCTTAGCTGTGGAACAGCAGACCAGCTCATCTCCCTGGTACAGCTGTGTGAAGCTTTGTTGGAATCTGCCAATAGTCTATGGGTGTTTCTTACCACCATTAATGCAGAGATCGTACTTGTGGTCTGGGCAAGACCGGTCTTGCTAACTTGCCTCCCAAGATCGAACTTGGGGCGCAACGAATCATGGGATTGGTCTCGTTTGGTGAGAATGCAACCGATGTATCCTTGATATTTGGGGTGGGGCAACAACGACATCTGTGGATTTTTACCATCCTCTGTACCTCTGTTCTTGGGTACTAGAACTGGTCGTAATGACGTAATGTTGCAATGATGGATGACATAAAATGGTACACGAGAAGTACGGTCAAGCATGAATATTGAGAAACACCCTACATGTGCTTTGTGGACTTGCAGAAAATGTACGACTGTGTGCCCTAGAATATCCATGGCACATACATTAATGCTGCTTAAAGTGGTTGTTGGCTTCCATTATGGTTGCATCTCCACTTGTGATTCTCTGTTGTTGGATATCAAGACTGAAGGTATGTCTGGTTTGAGGGGGATAGAGGTGACATCCTTGCTATTTGTAGATGACATCATACTTCTGGGCTCATTTGACCAGCACCACCAGAACGCATGTCTGGGAGTCGACACGAGTTGTGAGGCAGCAGGGATGTGATTCAGCACCTCCAAACTTGCGGCCGAGGTGCTTTCGCACTTGAGTGGCTCACTCTATTCAGACAACAAGAGAGAGTCTGCCTTTAGAAAAGGAGTTTACTGTGCATTCAAAAAGTATCCAAAGTGCTTCTTCTTTTATTTTAACATTTTGTTACACAACAGCCATACTCAAATATCAATTATCAACTAAAAAGGGCTCAAGGACAATCTGATGAGTGGAAATGGGATGCACTTGAAATTTAGAGTGTCACAGCAAAGGGTCTGAATGATAATATGATATTTTAGCTTTTATTTTCAATATATTAACAAAAATTGCGCATTTTGATTTAGGATTTAATGATTTATTTAACCCATATTAATCTGCCAGTTAAAGAAGCAACGTGGGGGAAAAAAGCAGTCAGATAAAATCTTGGTAAGAAGGAACATGACAGCGACAGATGGATTGGTTCACTAATTGTGGTTTTATGGGCAACGAGGGGGTTGGTGGTGACAAACAGGGAGCTGAGTCATAAGACAAGGCTCGTGGTTTATCAGTCTACATCCCTCTCCTAAACCAATGGTCATGAGCTAGAAGGTCACAAGTACATTTAGGTTTCTCTGCAGGGTTGCTGGACTCACTCTCTGTGATAGGATGAGCTGTTCAAAGATCTGCAGGGACCTTAAAAGGCGCCATCTGGTTGGAGGCCCTGGGGCAGACCCAGGACACGCCAGCTTGGGAACATCTGGAGAACCCTCAGAATGAGGTAGAGTCTAAGGCCATGGAAACTGAGGTCTGGTCTGACCGGCTCTACCTCAGTAAGAGAGGGGTCGGGAAAATGACGCTGATGATGAGTTACAGCTGATTATGGCCATTCCAGGAAAGGCCTTTCAGTTTAGGCAGGAGTGTAAGCGGAGATGAGAAACAGGACATTAGCGTTCCTGAACATAATGGCACAGGGCCCAGCTCCCAACATCTGGGTTCTGAAAATCTGAATGTGTGACCTCTTCACTGTGACCCCTGGCGCTGTGGCTATATGAATAACAGAGGTTTGAGAAAAAATTGACAGAGGGTTAGTATAACACAAAAAATGGGGGGGGGTTGTCTGCCAGTGATATAATTGATAAGTCTGCAGATTCATAAATGAGCTGTCAAGGCACAGATGTTCTCCTGCTCTGAAGTGATGGGGGGGGGGGGGTGGTCTGTACACTGCCAGGGTGGTGGCTGCAGGATTATAGCGCTGCGTTTCCAAATGAAGAGGCAGAGATACGTGGCCACTTTCCTAAGCATCCTGAAGCATTTCAATTCCGTAGTGTAATCAGCTAATTTAGATTGTATTTTAAAGTAAATTAGTATAATCTTTTAATTATTCTGGCGAAAAGGAACAATGGAATAACATAGTACAACAGTTCACTGATGCTTAGCAGATGTTTTAAAACTATAAGCAATCTAATTATCATAGTTTTTACCTGCTCACATGCTTGACCCGTTTTTGTCTTTAATCAGTAAGTGCTGTGCCTTGCCAGCAGGGGGCCTTCTGATATCTGAACCAGCAACTGCTGGGTCAAGGGTGTCTCACTGCAGCCATCAGGCAGAGGAAGACAATTTCCTTCATCACTTTGCCACCAAGACCTTGGACTTTCCTTAGACAGGAGTATAGCCCTATCTCATCCTAAAATAATTCACCAGCACCCTTGGTTATATCAAACACATGCTTGAGGGACTCTGAAAGCACAGTCATCACGTGCTAAAGTCTATCCAGCAGAATCTTTCTCAGTGTTGTGCCAGGGCAGCCTCTGGGTAGCTGTGCTCATTTGGCACAGGATGCAGTACATTTTATACAAAAAAATGGAAATCCATTAACATTTAATGAAAATGAGAATAAAAACAAACTCCAATATCGCCGAGGATACTTCTTAAGGTATGTAAATACATTTTGAAAAAAGGAGATTAGGCCATGATGAAGATGCAAAAGGTCATACAGGACTCCATAAATGACAACCATAAAGAAGATTTCTAAACTCAGTTGGTGAATTACGATTATGGCCAGGCCAGAGGAATTCGCTACCTGAGGGGATAAACAGGAAGATGTGAGGGCAGTTGCATGTCTCTGACGTGCTTGAAAGAACACATCTGCTCACAAGAAAAATCGCCTTAATCAGAACGTCGAATCAAAGCAAACGACACATGCTGGACCACAGAATCCTGTGTGGGGGAGGGGGGTGTTGGGCAGTACATAGAAAATATAGAGAGGAAGAACTCTAGAGACCACACAGAAGACAGATGCAACGACAGCGGCAGACAGAAGCCTGCCTGTTCCTCTCCATTGTATCTGAGATTCGTACCAGCCTGCTTGTTAGGTCTAATGCAACGCATGACGTAAAAACTGCTTCCGGGGCCCGACTGTCCAGACAAACAAACCACAACTGAAGAATCAGTAACATTATTCACCACAACTGACTTCTTCAGCACAGCATCATCAAGTGTGATAAGTGATTCCTTTAATTGAAACAGGGTGACGTGGGTAGCTCTTCTCCCAGGAGGAATTATCGGTGCAGGTTCAGTGCATAATTTTTGGTTCGGTACACACAATAATAGGGACGAATACATTTCTTGACAAGGGCTGAACCCAAATTCAGATGGTAGATATTCAACATGGAAAACATTATGCTAATTGTGGCTTTGAGTTTGTTACAGCTAATGCTGGTAAGTCTGTCCGTCATATTCGGCAATTTGGGAACATTTTGGTTTCCCAATAAATTACACTAATACTGGAGAGAGTGTAGTTGATAAAACCAAGACTGCCCTTTCGGTGTTATACCAAACTCTGATATGCTGCTAAAAACACATCCAACGCAAACTCATCTGAGATGACATCATCCGAATGTGTGTGCAACCGGAGCAAAGCAGAAACAGCCTCTGCAAGTCAGTCTCTCCATGGCATTTAAGCAAATTCAGCTACAGATAGGTGACCAAACTCAGTAGTAGAGAAAATAGAATTTTGTTCATTATGATTTATATAATATTTTAAATTTTTCCATTTTATACATTTATTCCAATGTGCAAATAAACGTCTCTTCAGTTTTATTTAAGCATGTTGACGGACGCATTGCCTTTGGTTTACATTTCCTAATTGTGCTTGCAGTTTTAATAATAAATAAATAATCTCAGGAGAAATTATGTTTTTACCACCGAATCCGAAATTCCACCGAACCATGAACCCTTAACCGAGGTCTGTTTCGAAGTGTGAATTTTGTATACCGTTACACCCCAATACTAGTTACAAAAAAATTGTTAACAATGGCTAGTTTACACAGCCACTTCCTCTTCTCTTTCCCATTGCATTGAAAGCAGTAGAAGAAAAAATCTTTAGTGTTTTTGTTTCGGATTGACAAAAACACTTAGGCACACAACACTCTGGCATATTGGCTGGTACTCGGGTTGGCACCGGAAACAGTATTATCATGTGATTCAAACATTATGACTTAACAAGCGTATTCAGCAGAAACCAAAATGGTTAAGAACAGATAGCCTACAGGATTCAGAACTCATACTCATACTCAATAGGCCTGGGATTTTCACACACTAATGATAAAACCTTTATTTTCCATTTGCACAAGTACGAGTACAGGTACTACCCCATCTTGCTGTCCATAGCTAGGGGGTCACAATGCAGGGTTAGCCAGCATGGCTGCTCAGGGGCCTGTTCCACCGAGACTGGGGCTCAAACCCACAATCTTCCGATCACAGGCACAGACACAACGTCCCCTACTACAGTGTCTAGAGATTATGAAGAATGGTGCAATCAACACAAAACATCCAGTCAGGGAGAGTTCTGTTGCCAAAAACACCTTGTTAAGTAGAGAAACCAGAGAAGAACGGCCAGACTTGTTTAAGCTAACAGGAAGGCCACAATTGCAAAAATAGCTCTGGTGTACAGAAAGACTTCTTAGAAAACACAACTCACCCACCCTTGAAATTGTACAAGAGAGAAAATGTCTGTACCAGCTAGGTGTCTTAATAAAGTGGCCAATGAGTGTATATTTAGTGATACAGCCCATATAGGGAGCCAAATTCAGGGGTCTCACAATATTACAAGCCTGAAGAGGAACAGAAACACAATTACCCTCCAGCCCTGATTAATGATGGCAGATGCTAAAAAAGATAAGATTAAAGCATAAATCCAAATACAAAACAGATCCTAGGCCTGTATCACGAAGCTGGATTTTTGGGTTAGCAAGATAACTTGTCAGATTTAAGGTAGTCTGGGCTAAATGTAAACTAAGGAAGATAAAGTCCATTTAATCTGGGATACCTTAAATTAGACATGTTATCTAGCTAAAAAACAACCTCGCTGCTGGATGCAGGCCCCCTGCCTCATATGAAATTATACTTCTCTGTAAGTAAGGAAAACACATGGGACTGACAGCAAAGCCTCATGTTAGCCTGCGAGCTGGACGCTGCTTAAATAAATAAAAGCAGGACAGATCTGCCAGCGCTGACGTGAAAGCGTCTTGGGGGGCTCTCTGTAAAGACACAGGCTGTGTTAAGGGCTATTCAGGCAAGGGGGCTTTCACAGCACCTCTGCTTAGAACAGACCCGTCCTATGCCATGTAGGGCAGCCAGGCTTTAACCCAGGGGGGGTGGGGGTGGGTATTTATAACTGCCCAGGCACACTGAGACTCACAAAAGCCTCAGACGTTTTAGCTTTTTTTGGGGGGGGGGGGGTGGGATGATTTTCAGTTAGCATCTGACACAAGCTGTTTCAGAGCCAAGATTAACAGCCAAAAGCAAGACACATCAGCACTCTCCCCTCTGTGAGCCCCCCTCCCCCCACCTTTTCCAGGGAACAGCCTCCAGTCGGGGACTAAAAACAAAATGGAGAGCTTTCGGCATGAACACAGCAGCAGCACCTGAGCTCTGGTGCCGATTCAGAATTGCCCTCCCCACCCTGGAATCCCAGGCTAACGAAGAGCAAGTGCAGGCAGAGGAGGGAGCCCTGCACAAGGCCCCCACCAGGGCAGTGGGGGGGGAGACCTAACATTTCTCTATCCTTGGCCTTTCTGTCCTAGCTAACTGGAGGATTACTCACAAAAACTCTTAGATCCAAAGGGCGGGTCTTTAAGCAACATACCATCTGCCGTGCCCAGTGAATGACGGCAGCTTTTGTACGATATTTCAGTGAATCACTTTTGCGCATCAAACGTAAGCGCGTGTGGCTGAACTGAGGCAGGACAGGAATTCCTCCATGCCTCGGTGAGAGTTGGCAGCTTCTCGTTGAACACAGGCCCCGTTCTCACGTCATGCCAGCAGGGGTGCACGACAAGGGAGGAACACACGGAGCGGGGGAGGGGGACGGTCAATGTGGGGGATTAAAGATCTCATCTTTCAGCACTGTCACTTTTAAGCCAGTGCACTCTTTGGGTTAGCGCATGTCACAAAGCCAGTGTTCTCCTTTTGACAAGTATGGAGGTCTTTGGATGTTCTAGTGAATGAACTGCAGTCAAACTTTCTGAAATTTGAAATTTTCTGACATTTGGATTTTTTAGTTTTTTGATCGCAGTCACAGATTTTTAGAAAAAAAAGGTGGTCCCGACAATGTCAACATATCAGGATTTCCATTACAATGTGGGGACATTTGGTCCCCATTATGTAACTTATACATATAACCCACCCACCCACACACACACACACACGCACGCACGCACGCACGCACGCACGCATACACACACACAGATGGGCGCGTGCACATGCATTCACACAGCAGAGCTTCCTGTCTGACCACCACGCCTGCTTCACTGACCCCAAAAGCTCAGGAAATGGATGGTGCACTAAACACAGGGTGAGCTTCCATTGCTGCCACGAATACTGCTAGATAAAGACATGCTTTCCTTCACCAGGGAGGTCACTCGGGAGCTGGGGGCCTCTTAGGCAGCTTGGCGCCCCCTAGAGGGACACGCGCAAGCTCTCACTCACCGATCCTGTGTGTTTGCTTTGAAGCCCTCATTACCACATTCCACTACAAAGGCAAGATTTCAAAAAATACCAGAACAGTGTAGCTTTTGAAAATATTGTCAAAATACTGCATCCTCTGGTATAATGTTTGGACAGAATGATTGTATAAAAAATTAAATGCTGCCCAAACCTAAATTACTGCCTCCCTCGGACATTAATCCACTATGCGATGTCACCCTACATTCTGAAATTCCCGTGGCTTATATGCCATCATAACATAAACAAAGGCATCTCCAGCCTTCCTACTTCAGCATGGCTGCTTATCCATTGTTCTGCAGTTATGGGGTCAACAGAGTCCAACTGCGTCAGAACCTTCAGTCCATTTAGGGGCCGTGTAGCCTCAGACCTCCAAGGCTGGGGGTTGGACTCCCACCCCATGTCTGGAGTTTTCATGCTTTCCACATGTTTGTGCAGTGGTCCTACTGCAGCCCAAGAAGGAAAACTGATGCCTCTAAATTACCCAAAGCCCTGGTGTCTCCAGGCCGCCATCAAACCTGTACGGGATAACAGGTTGGGAGACGGATGGTTCAATCATATTTCATCAATCCTTCAAACCACTAAATAACTTATAAATACCTCAGTGGGTCCTTCACACAAGTTATTCCCAGTAGAAGTATCCCAGGTCATCTCAGCCAACCTCAGGATTATTCTTTACCACTGACTCTCCAAACCACAATGGTCCTGATCTCTTCACATAAATGTCCGTTATGGCCTGTGTCGGCTTTGGTTGTCATCCACGTGTACAGGCCCCCCAGAAAGTCCTTCAAGTTTTTATCTCCGTCAACGGTTCTGTATCACTTATTAAACCTTGATTCTGCTCTCTGGGCCAGGCATAACCCCTGCTAGAACCCCCCCCCCCCTTTCTTCCCAGTTGCTTCTCCTGATTAAAAAAAGATAAGGTGCATCCATTCTCATTAAACTTCATCATTCAGCTTCTGTGTGAGAAGGTTCTGTCACAGCAGGAAGAGTGGGGAGGAACTGAGATAGGGGTGACTTCTGCAGTCTGGGTGTGTGTGTGTGTGTGTGTGTGTATGCATGTTCGAGGACTAGCTTCTCATTATCGGTTCCTATGAGAAACACAGAAGGAAGCCACAGAGCCCTGGCAGCTCGCTTGCGGGAGACTCGATGGGCGCTCATGGCGAAGCTGCAGGAGGCCCTCTGTTTACACAGTCAGACCTGCAGGGCAGCGCATGGTGACATGCGCCAATCAGGCCGCCACCACCATCTCCAAAACCAGCAGGAGACCGGCTCACCTTAAAGTGTAACACCTCACCCCCTCTCCCCCATCCTGGGAGGCCTCAATAGGAGGAATTGTGGTGTCAGTTTGCAGCCCTTCTGTGGTCCAAGGCAAGAGAGGAATTGGATTTTGTTACAGAAAACAGGGACTGAAACATCAATCCTGCTTTGCAGATGGAAATAAATTCCACTGAAAGGAGCATGGGCATCACCGTAGAGGGTGATGAGGAAGTGGTAATCATAGCCATTCAGGGTGGTGTGTGGCTGAGCAGGTTGGGACACTGTGCCTGTGACTGGAAAGTCATTGGTTCAAATCCCTAAATAGGCATTGTGATTTCACCCTTGGATCCCTAAGCAAGGCCCTTAACCCCTCCCCCCCCCCCCAATTGCTCCAGGGACTGTCTAACCCTGCTAACTGCTAACCACTGGGGAGGGGCCTGAAAGGTTTCCCAAGGTGCCCAATTCCTCCAGCCATACAGAAATGGGTAAAATACATCCAGAGTTGCCTGCTATTCTCTTGTCCACGCTGCAAGTGCAACTATATGCCAGAGGCGGAGGGGATAACAAAGCTCTTAGCGTGTAGAAGTGGTGGTGGTGGGGAGGGGGGGCTAGTAAAAAAGCTCCATACAAAATAACACAAGGCTACAAACAGGAAAAGAAAGAAATAATCAAAGGGGGTGTTTCCAGGGGGCTGAATGAAACCTCAGGGAGGCCTCAATGGGTACAGCGAATTCACAGGACTTCGGGCAGGGAAGGGTCTTCAAAACATAATGCAAGCATAACATTCCACAGGCATTTTTACACAATGCGCACTCTCATACCCCCCACCCCCCAATGTCGCCTCTCCTGCGGTTACACGGAGCCAAGTTCTCCAAACACTGGTCATCCTTCAAACCACAGAGAGTATCTCTGCTAACTGGATTGGAGATGAATGCAGTTATTTTAGAACATTGGCCACAAAAATGTCAATCATTTCACGTCCTCATGCCTAAAATAATGAAAGCAGCATGCATAATAGTATATCATTACCTTAGACTTTGACATGGTTCCTGGCCTGCAGATACATTTCCTGACTAGGTGGATGAAACCAGTCAGGTTTGCAAAGATGCCGGGTATTATGGAGTAATGCAAGGGGACCAAAATGGGAAACCCCCCCCCGATCCTTGTAAACCTGGTAGTCAGCAGAGGCCTTATTTGATGGAGATGGATGTCAGGCACACAAGTCAGATCCAAGATTTAATTCCAGCAGTAAAGATTTAAAAAGTTGCAACAGCAGCTAATAAGAACTGCCAAATCTGCACTCTTCTCCCCAATAGCACAGCAGAGAGCCTAGAGTGTTTAGACAAACCAGTCATTTCCTGAATTATACTACAGTTTATGCAACTCAGATGTGCCATAAGCAATAAGGTATTCACAAAGGGGAGCAAAAACAGCATAGGTTACAGCTCAGTAAATATTTCGACAAATAAATCTGGGAGTTTGGATGATGGATGGATGGATGGATGGATGGATGGAATAAAGCATGATATATCACTAACAGGTCACTGAAATATAGCGTATAAAAATTAACTGATCATTTCCACAGATTCCCAATGCAAGGTACATCAGTCCATTTGCCTTGTAGTAGGTGGCAGTAAAAAGCTCTCATTCAGACCAGGACACCACCAACACGTGTCAAGCCAAAAGTCAGGCCTGCCCCGGTCGTCTGTGCTGCGGCCCTTGGTTTTGTCAAATGATGATATGACTGAATGTAATAAAATCAGAAGAGTTACAAAAACGGGGGAAGAAATGTATGTGGCCATCTTGAACTGCCCAGAAGGACCAACTGTTGAAATGTGCTACAAGATCCCAGTAAAGAGTGCCCACCCATGGCATCATATTCATTAACATAATTATTATATTTTCCGTTTTTATTTAGATCCAGAAAACCTCAAAGACATATGAATAATAACAGAGTGGGAAGTTTGATTTGAAATTTGTGGAATTTACTCGGGATTCCCACTTTCTCTGCAAGCCTATGGGCCGAAGGGGGCGGGGGGGCGACCTCTGAAATACAGAGAGCTTGGTGTTTCCCGTCCTTCAGTGCCACGTCTAAGACCATGTCGCCTGGGGAACGCGAAACTGGCTAGGACAATTAGCATTACGCCGGAAACTATCGGCGGCTACACAGACCACCCACACACACACACACACACACACACTTTGGTTTCAGTTCTGCATCATCAGTAACACTGCATTTATATAGTAGATGAATAGTTTTTCTAAAACTCAAATCTGAACTGTCTGGGAGGACCTGAATGCTCCTGCCTGCTATACCAGGCCACAGTGAATTCATCTGTAGTGATGTTTGACTGGATATCATACAAATGCTCTTGCCCCCCCCAAAAAAAATGTTTTTAAATCCAGCAGATCATTCATAAACGTAAATACATGCTACAGATAACTACATCGACGGCATCAACCTTCTGGTGAAGAACAACAATGCAGTTTGTGTATCGTAATACAAAAATAACCATGGCATCCTTGCAGACTAAGCTCCTGCCAAAGAAGGGACCCTGGTCACCGGACATGATGAAATTGTGGTCGAAGCCGCTACATTTACAACCCTAACCCCCCCCCAATATTCAGTGGAAACAGTTTACGTTACAGTGTAGTGCTTCAGAGATTAACGGAGGTGACCAAAGACGCCCAAATAACAGCTAGTGACTCTCCGTTTTCTCAACTCAAATTCAGCACCTCATATTTGGCAAAAAGCCATCCAGTTTTACAAAGATACCTTTATGATCAGCAACTTCGGAAACCCCCGACAGCCATCATCACCATCATTAAATAAATGCATAATAAATCATAGAGTTCGGGACGGTGCGCCATGCTTCGGACAAAACGAGCTAACCGTTACGCGAACGCGCATCGTCCCCGATTACCTGATTTCAAGTTGATCTGGAAGTAGAAGATCACGATGATAAAGGAACCCAGGCATCCCCCCAGAACCAGCCGGTAAACCTGGGGGTTTCTCATTCCGACGCCCCGAAACGGCCGAGGGGACCCGAACCGAACCGAACCTCTGTCCGGCAGCGGCTCGTAAGAAGCGGCGCACGTCCTACGCGGCTTTTACGCCCGACTGTGCGAGCGTGACAGTAGAAAGCAGCATGACTGCACTGAAACTTCGTGGGGCTACTCGAGAAAGTCGCTCCTTTAAATATAAAACTGCATGGATATACCGCCGCAGAAAGTCCAGCTCACTTCAGGCACAAAGAAAATGCGCGGTGCTCTTTAGTCAGGGCTCAAGCAGAGCTCCTGGGGCTGCTCCGCCGTTTCGCAAGCCTCCGCCGGCCCCGCCGATGCCCCGCAGATCAGAGCTCTTTCGGGGTGCTGAGGAGTTGCCGGTCGGCTACGTGGTGCACTGGCGCCCGGCCGGCTGCCCCTCCGAAGGGTGCAGGGCTGCTTACGCGATGGGTGCCCCCTACTTCTCAGCGTTAAAGATGCAGTCCCGTACAAACCTTGCGGTTCCGCTTCCTGGAAAACAAGACCTGCATAACGCCAATATAGTAAATAAAATATCACAAAACATTAATCTAATCTAAAACACTGGTAAAAAGAAGAAACTAAGAACATGTCCTACTATTTATTTAAAATATGTTTATTTACTTTTATATTAACTAAAGGTTAGGTTTATGGTTATCTGCTAGGCATTCTTTTGTAACAATCCAAAGTTACTGCGAAACCAGATGTACTACAATAAAATACGGGTTTAAGCAAATCGTGAATATGCTCTGCCAATCACTTTTAAGTCACTCCGTATTGCCTACTTGCAGTACAATCATATGACAATTTGATGGAGTAGAACAAAATGTTAATGCAGCTGTTATTTATAATTTCTCATTATTTTAAATACATGTAACATGGGCTTAATACAGGTCTAATTGTTGCTGCTATTGGTGAATTTCAGCTTAGTTCCTTCTAATGCTCAACATCATGTGATTGTCCAACTGGATGTAATTGGCTTAGCTCGCAAAATGATTAATGACACATCATCTACTACTGAGAAAAAAGGTTATCCATCCATCCATCCATCCACCATATTGGCATTTGGTACAGAAAAGTAGGACTTTCCTTTTTCTACCATTTATGGTGTTTGTTCATATTTTTACTAGCACACATCTTACTACTGCTCAGATTTTTCGTCAAATCTAATTTATCCTTACAAATTTTATACCAAGCTGTATTTTTGATCATTTTTTGTGGGGAACTTAAAGATCACTTACATGAATTTACTATGCATACTCCTGCATTCAGTTGTGTGTGACTCTGTGGGTTAGGAGTCTGCTATGAGGAAGATGGGTAGTTTCTTGACCGAGTCCCATAACCCCACAAACTGCTTCAGGGATGCCAGATTAATGTCTGACCACAGGCTCTGCTTTTTTCCTGTTGATGTCTCATAGGAGAGCAAGATGGGACATGAAATGAAATAAATTTTGTTGTATTACCTACCTGTATGATGACAACTAAAGCATTTAATTGTATTCCTTACCAATTCATCTAAAAGACTAGCTGAGAGCGGCTGCCCATTCTTTCTCATCCCTTTCTAGTGTGTCTTGTCTTTTCACCCTGTGGATTAAAGAAGTGCTCACTCTCTCTCAGCAGGAGGCCGCCTGAACTCTCTGCTGGGTTCATTCAAGGACATCACAAAATCTCCTAGAAGCAGGACAGGAGTAACACCATTCAGGGAGCTGTGAATTCAGTCATTGACCTGTGGCAAATCTTCCACTCTTAGCTGGCTTGATCTGGTGTTTACAAAGAGCCATTTTAGGTAATTCCAACTGTAGTGCCACAAAAATTTCAAAGTATTCGTGCAAAAATATGGTCATGCAGCCATATGATTCTATATTTTGCATGCAAGAGAAAGGTAAATGTCACATTTTCACCCATCCATCCATTTTCCAGTCACATATCCAGGACAGGGTTGCAGCTAGAGAGCATGGGGCCTGTTGCTGGAAGCACAGGGAACATCCATTTTCTATAACCGCTTATTTCACACGGGTCGCCCGGAGCCTATCCCAGAGGCTGCAGGCACAACCCATCGCTAGGCACACTCACACACCATCCACACCTATGGGCAATTTGGCAACTCCAATCAGTCTCAGCATGTTTTTGGACTGTGGGGGGAAACCAGAGTACCTGGAGGAAACCCCACAACGACATGGGGAGAACATGCAAACTCCATACACATGGAACCCAGGCAGAGACATGAACCCCAATCCTAGAGGTGTGAGGCAACAGTGCTAACCACTGCACCACCATGCCACCCCAAAGAAGGGGAATATCATGAATAAGATATCAATCCATCACAGGGCTCACACACAGACAATGTCCAGATGCCAATTCACTGCCATGCGAGAATGAGATGCAAGAAGATACCAGAGCATTACTGCTTTAAACACCTTGATTTCACACATGGAAAGTCCAAAGACAAAGACAAATGCCAAGAAATTCCACAGTTGTTTTTCTTCCCAGAATTTAAGTTAAATGTTACTTTTTAAAAACTGAATATACTTACATACAATGATTTACCAAGCCATGTATAAATGTGAACCAGAACCTTCGCCCCGCTCAAAAGAATGAAGATTGTGAATTTTGAGCCATGTGAGGCGCGATGTACACTTCTGTACAAAAGTCTTACTCAGCCAAAGAAGATGCTGTTTAAATGATTTTCATGTTGGTATCAAACAGTATGTTAGCTTAGCCATTTCAAAATGTCTGCTACAATTACCCCCGTATTTGCAGCAACCATCCAATACACCCATGTATTTTTTGACTGGACCACTAGCTCACCTTATTTAGCTAATAAATATCTCATTAACTTTTTAACTAACGCAATTAATTAATTAAGTGAGCTGGTGGTGAAATTTAATAACTACATGGAATGGCTGGGGTGGCTCTGAGGAGAGGTTTGGAAACCGAAGTTGTGTTGATCTAGCCATCCAGCAAGATATCAGTAACTTTTTGAAGAACAGAAGAGATTCTTGCTAGTCTTTTGTATTGTGTTTCTATTAATTTGCATAAGTTGTAATGTTAAATTGTCTTTTTTGTTCTGAGCAAAAGTGCACTTACTACCTAGATAAATAGCTTTAAACATTTCTTTTGACCCTTTCCACGTTGTATCTAGCTGGGGAGAATATTGCACTGCTGTCGACTAACCCCCTCTTTCTCGCCCCTAGACAGGATAGGGATAGATTCTAGGTTAGTGCTATGCAAATTACAGCAGCAAGGGAAGCACGTAAGATGAAGGTAATAAATCCAGTGTAGCTACAGCCTGTCTCAGAAGATAATTGGCCAATAAAATGGGTTAAACATTCAGGCTTAGCATCACGTGAGTTAAAGCACAAGGTCTGCACTGAAGATACTTGTTAAAACATGTAAAGGTTTGTGGGCTAACATTTTGTTTCAAAGAATTGTTGAAGCTTTTGAATCTTTTTAAGCTGAAAAACATATGCAATGGTTAAAGTTTGGATCAGAGTATCTCAATGACAAAAGGTAAGGAAAAAAATCAATAAAAACAACAAGAGAGCGAGAAGTTTTATACACGTGTGGTCATACATCAAAAGTATTCATACTCTTATAATCTACATTTCTTCATTACCTACATTATCTTGCAATATAAATCTTACAAACCTGCTGTAAGGCAGATTTGTAGTCTCTTGTCAAAGACTGTCTTACAACAAGCTAAGAGACACCAGATTTTTAGTGGCTGAAGTAATAAAAGAAATTATGGCCACTATATTAAAATTTATAACTTACAAAATGTATGTTTTGCCTACTGACTTAACCTTGCTGATAGGTGCAACAGGATGTTATTCCTTGGGACATAAACCAATAAAATTTCCTGTTTTATCATTTTGCTCTTGTTTCTTTGAAGTACTAACTTTCCAAATGGATCTTCTGGAATGTTTCACTCCTTTATCAGAGTCCTTTTATTCGCCATGTACAAAAAGTACAAGTGATTTGTTTAGGTGGTAGCATGGGTATGCAACTCAAACATACTGTCAAAAACTACATAAAGAGACAGGCACACAAAATAATGAATAAAATAAAAAATAAAGACATTAAGAAAATGTTCTGTTAATAAATTAACAAATAAATATTTAGGCATATAAATGACAGGATGTGAGGTACAAACAGTTTGGAGATATGCAGGTAAACTTAAGAGTATAAAACACAGTGGTCGTGTGGAAAGGTCCAGAGGGGCCATTGTGCTTCTCATAGGTCCTTGTTTGTTTATGAGGACAATGGCCTGGGGGAAGAAACTGTTCCTATGGTGAGTCGTCCTTGTACTCATGCTCTTGCTCTCAGCTTTCACCACCTGTCCTGTCAGCTTTCCCTGAGAAGGGAGACACTGGAGGAGGGGTGACCATGGTGTGACATTATTTTCATTATTTCATATCCAGTAACCTGATGTGATGGATTAATTATGCAAAATTCTTAGTTTAAAACTGGTTCACAGTGGCTCTCAGATGTTTTGTAAATGTGTTGATATCAAGATAATTGGTGCATGGAAAAAAAATCTGCATAGCTGAGCAAGATCTTTTGTTAGTAAGGTTGTTTTATTATGTGCTCTTTTCAAGTTTTGCAGCTATTTGCTAAATTAACATACTTTTAGTGCCTTGTCTGAGGGTACAGTTGTAGAAAAACTTCTTGGGACATGACCAAAACCTTAAAAAGAAAAATAAAGTTTCTTCATTTTGGAACACATCCCTTTCTCAACTCCCTAAAATCATCACTGAAGACTTACAAGAAACAATTAGAAAATGGCGGCTGGATCATCCATCCATCCATCCCAATATCTATATGTTAAATTTATTTATTTTCATACAAAAATTGTTGTGTGTGGTACAGTATATTGTCTGTTTTTGTCTATTTTTTTGTGTGGTTGTGTACTGTGCAGTCAGTAATCACAAAAACATTTCCTCCAGGACAATAAAAGTAATCTGATTCTGATTCATCCACCCACTGTTTATCCTGGACAGGGTTGTGGGCAGTTATGGAGCCACACAAAGCAGTTGCATGTACTGGATAAGATGCTTTCTCCCTCAGAGGACGCATATATACTCATAGTAATGCTACAGGCAGTTTAGAGACACCGCCTAGCCTAAATGCATGTCTTTGGACTGCAAGAAGAAATCAGAGTACCCTGAGAAAATCCTTGTGACATGGGGAGTACATGCAAGCTGCACACAAACAGGGTAGAGATGTGCATTATGAACACAGGCTGTGAGGCAACAGTGCTACCCACCGAATCACCATGCCATTTAGCAGTTTTATTATACAACAATATTTTTTAATTATCCAAAAGTAAATATGGTGTATACATAGTACTCTTAAGAGTAATTTCTCTTCAGGTCTATGTTTAGGTTTAATCTGATAAAGGGTTTAAAGTGCGTGCGAGTCATGAAACCCCTGGCCTTCTGAGAGGGGTGAATGCAGTCAAATAAAAAATGGAGTAAGATGGCATCTGCTACCAGATTGATATCTAATGTTTTACACATTAACACAACAGTTAATTAATATTTCTTTTCAGAGGGCTCAAAATTGGCCCAGGTGAATATTGGTTTGGCAAATGTTACAATGATCCCAGAAAAAATTGTAGTTTTATTGAAATATTACTTTGGCATCACACCTTTTGTATCATGTGATGCATCTTTTCATCCTTTAACTCAGGTGTTCTATAAAAATTGTCTTGTTTTTTAGGGAGCTTTTGTTATTAGAGTGGAAGACTGCTTCAATACCGCCCTCTGCTGGAAGAAGAGATCAAATGTGGGAAAAATTACAAGACAATCCTCTTTGAAATCAACCTCTTCACTTCTACAGAAGTCAGAAGATAATTATTTACTTATCAGTCTGAAGATAGTGCCACAGTTGTAAGGAGAAATGCTACTTATGAATCATAAGGCTGAGTCAATAAGAAAATACAGAACTGTTTCACAGTTTCACACTTATACAAGGGGAGGCATGGTGGTGCAGTGGTTAGCACCGCTGCCTCACATTTCCAGAACCAGGATTCCTGTCTGTGTGTGTGGGGTTTCCCTATAGGTATGTGGAGGTTAATTAGAGTTGTATGAGTATGTCCTGCAGTGGGTTGGTACCCCATCCTGGGTTGTTTCCATAGGCTCCAGACCCCCTGTGGTGCTGAATAGGATAAGTGGTCACTGAACATAGACAGATGGCCTTTACTCAGTGAGATGTTCAGAACAGAATCTGTGATGTGGGTGTAATCTTCAGAGAACAACAAATATCAAAATTATTTACAGATGGAGGATGGATGCAGTTCATGGCATGCTCTATATCCCACACCTGAATGTATAAATTGTTTTAAGTTCTCTGTGCTGATTTTCTTATTTATTACTTAATCCAAAGGAAAACATTCATTTTATATGCATGACAAAATTAATGACTTAGAACGCCCCCTCTCAAAAAAAAGCCAACAATCTCATTAAAATGATATTTTTAATTTGCAAAAATTGTTCTGGCAGGACTTATTTTTACTGCAGAGGAAACAGTCCAACTGCAAGGTAAGACAGAACATAATACTAATCCAATATCATTTGTATTCTCAACCTGACTTGTGATGTGGTTTAACATAAGATGTACATTTCAGCCAATACCAGCAGGGGGCAGATGTGTATATCTTAAGGGACAACACATAATATGGACGGATGGATGGACTGAATTTAGGTCACCACATTCCCGGGAAAAGTGACTGCCCAAACTAGAAACACAGGAAGCAATTCTACTAAATAGCCAATTTCCAACAAGAGCCTCCTGGAAGATATGAAATTTTCTCAGTCGTCTTAGACCAGAACTGAAATATATTCAACCATCACATTAATATCTAGCTATTTCTAATTTTTTAACATACAGCTGATTTAACCCACAAGGACCGCCAGAAAACCTTTTCCATACCATTACTATGTATAACAATTTTTGTTTTGTCTGACACATATACTATATAGCTACTTCCTATTGTTTGTGTCATAATACCAGTCAGCAATGAAGTGATTTCCTGTCAAGTTTTTATTGACTAGAATTACATCCAAGACGCATTTACTTTAGTGTTTGACATATAATTATTAGTCCAGGTATAAGCATTGTTGCAAAATTCTCTGAGTAATGGGTGAAGTCTCTCTGTGTAAGTCATCACATTATTGAACCGTAGATTCTTTGTTTAACTTCCATTGTTTTAAATGTTATATCCTCACAAGCATATCTAAGTATTTGGTTGGTGATGCAACACTGCATTGGACACAGCTGGGTAAGAAGCCAAATTATTTACGAAAGCAGTTGCTGTTATGTCTGTTCATTGTTGTACTGCATCTGACCCCGCCTTCTCCCTCGATTTCATTTGGTTTTGTCTGAAAATACTCGTAATTCTTGTAAATATGGTACCAGTTTGTTTCATCTAAATGCCACAAATAACACTGTTGCCTTTCCTTTGAAAGGCTCTACAGATTGTTTGTCACCTTTGATAGGTACGACATTTAAATCGGTGTTTTGCAGCCATCCCAATTAAATTAAAGGTTAGATGAGGGAGAAAAGCCTAATATAATATGCACTGTCGAGCACAGAGTCTGGGCGTCAGACAGCGAAAATGTGAATGTATACCACAGAAAGGCCAGCTATGCTCACTTTACATTAATTATCTTTTTATTAAAGTAATATAGTGCTATTAATCATCTTCAGTTCTTTGCCTTGAGATACTTCCTGCCAGAACTTGTGTGTGGGACAGAGTTCCTCAAAATTCCCAATAAAATAAACATTTATGGAATTGCAACCTGAAAACCAAATTCTTACCTGACTGAGTAATTGTCACAAATAAACCATTATAACAATTTATGATTTCTTTTATAATTATTCTTATATTATGTAGGCTCCAGACTAGCCAACAGACACTTATAATAAGGGGTATCAAAGTTCTGATGTTCACTGACTGATTTATGTCATACATAAATTTCAGGGACCAGTAACATGGCCAGGGGGGTGCCGTCAGATCAATCAGCGATTTCATAAGACGAACAGATCCAGTTTTTTTCAGATGTAAACAGAACTTGCAAACAAGGGAAAAATGAAAATATATAGTTTATGTTTGGAAATGAACAAACTCCTCGGCAAAACTCCAAGTTCTGCGGCCCAGTGGAATCCTGGCCACGGACAGGGGCCGAGAACTCCTAACTTACAACTTGCTCAGCCCACTGTTTTAGCCCAGACACATTTATTCAGCTGAATGTTTCTAAGGAGTTTCATTTTAATGGTAGTCCCTGCAGTTCATCACAATGCCACCTGCTGCTCCTATGACATCTCTATATGGGAGAGCTGGGCCATATTGGTATGGGGCTTCCTGCCACCCAGAGGCAGGAAACTGAAGATGGTTGAAGCATTGGATTCTAGTCCTTTCACAGGAGTGGCAGAGATCCTCTTTCTAATATCCCAGGCCAACACCAAGGACTAATGCCTGGTGGGTGAGGTTATAGCGACAACTTGCACAGCGTGTAACGTGAGAGCCCAGGAGCTGTGCCTTTCCGTTGTGAAGGATAGCCCTGGCACAGCAGCGGAAAACAAAAGGGGATATAATACAGCGAACTGTCTGGCTGCCACTCCAAAGCCCGCACGGTTGTATTTGCATCGCTAATGCGTTGAAATTTACGCACTGGCATCCTGCATCACAGATACTGCCCTGTGTGCAGCATGCAGCATCCTCAAAATCCTATAAAAACTTCATTAAGCGATGAGACATAACTTTGGGTCATAATACTTGAACTACCGTTGATTTCCTGGAAGCTAAACTTGCAGTATGCTCTGCTGTTCCCATAGCAACATCACAACTAGGCAAAGGAACAGCATTACAGAGAAAGCCGAGGTGGCGGGGGGAGGAGCACACATAAAACGAACTCCACTGCTTTGATGTGTATCCAGTGTTAGGGTACAGGAAGGTTTCTGTCAGGAAAAGGACGAGTAACTTACGATTCAACTGAGTCACCACAGCCATGTGTTGAGTGAAAGCTGTGCCTTTCAGCTTTGTGGGGTTATTCAGAGACTCATACTGCCAGCCGAACAAGACCTTCCATCTAAACCAAAGTCTGATTTCTCATGTAACTTGCCCATCCCAGATTTCAGTTTTAAGCATCATGCTTTTTATGCAATGTGCCAGGATAAAAAATATTTCACCCGTAGGGACTAAGGTTTTAAGCAAAGAGCAAACAAGTGTACAGTGATCTGCCTTTTCAACTTTGCCAATAAAGCAAAGCCCATGAGAATTAAAGAAAAGCTGAAGAGACCTACTTCAGCCCAATAAAGTGTTCTTAAACATAACACAGAAAGGTTAAGGATTATGACCATCCTCATCCTGATGTTAATCATGCACTCACTAGAGAATGAAGACAGACTTAAGCCTACTTCAGTTATCAGGTTATGCACTAGACACCTTCTACCATAAGCAGGCCAAGAACAGAGGCCTTTCAATGATAGAAGTGTAACACAGGAAAGCATAAGATCAGGATAGGAACACAAGCAGGTCTTCCTCAGTAATATTATATGCAGGGAAATAGTTTTTTCTGGGGGTCTGGCTCTGCCATTTAAAACCAAGCTAAAACTTACTAACAAGGAAAAACAACAGTAGCTAGTACATTTTATTTTGGATAGTTCTCTACAAAAGCAAGACATCAGACAAACAGTATTTGTTTTTAACAGGCGTAAATTGCTAAGTAGCATATTGCAATACACACATCCCCTAGAAATACTGTCTATACATTTTATGTTGGAATAAAACATATGGACACACACACACTTCAAAAGGCTGACATCGTATACAAACCTGATCAATACAAACAGGTATTAACAATCAGATGTAATGAAACATTTAAACCAAATCTGACAAAGGTGACAAACCAAGCTTTAGCATCACTGTTTGATGTCAAAGCCAAACATGTTCCCCATTTGGATTTGCCTTGCTTTGTTCCAGTAAGCATGTGAGATCTCAATTCTAGCCCAGTCCAAAAAAAAGTGGGAAAGACCTGAAAAGCATTCTCCAAGCTTACAAATTAAATAATTTTACACAACTCGCACAGAAGGAAGTGGGGCAGAACAGTGATGGATGACAAAACCAACATAGTATAGATGCATGTGTACGCGTGCATACGGAGGATGAACTCAGTCCCCTTAACCAGCAGTGTCACTGTGATTAACAGATTTCGTCGCACATGACAAGCTCCCACCTCAATTGTAGTTAAGGGATAGCATCATTCACTTGAAAACAACAGGCTAACATACAGCTCATAGCGAAGTAGAGCCAGCTACGAGTTGGACAAAGAGGTTTCCCTGGTTCTGTTCAGAAAAAAACATCAGTCCTGGCCCACCACAAGTGACTGGATTAAGGGCCAAGACGTCAAGCAGCAAACGCCTTTTCAGAACAGATTCCTCAGGGGCTTTTCAGGTTCAGCAGAGTGACCCCGCTGTTCAACAGGCTGTCCTCGAAGCTACACGTCCCCCTGCTCCCAGGCCTCCGGGCCCAGCTTGCACACTGCGAACAGGACTGGCGTGGATGAGGGAGGAGGGCATGGTCGGGGTGGTGCGGACAGCGTGTTAAAACAGCAGGGTTTAACCTCAGCAGCCAGCCTGTTTGATGTCTTTCCCAGAGCGTTTGGATACCTCCAAAGTGGTGAAGATCTACAACAGAAAGTAAGAATGTGCTCCTTCACCTACATATATGTTTGATTCCACTGGACAGTATCAGCAAGCTCTCCTGGGCCGTAAATGAACAACCAAGTCAGTAAATTCTTTCAGCTGTACTTCATACAAACACTAGGATGTGTTTTTTTGTCACCACTGAGGGCAGAACTCACCTCAGCACAGGTGGGGTGGATGCCAATGGTGCTGTCCAACTGTTCCTTAGTCAGGCCGCACTTCATGGCCACTCCAAAGCCCTGGGTGACCTCCCCTGCATTGGGGCCCAAGTAATGGAACCCCACGACACGGTCCTGGGGAGGAGGTAGACCTTGGTGTCACAAACACACACAAAGAGGAGGAGGGGCTCATGGGAGTATTACTTACACAAACATGTTCTGAGGGTAGAAGGAACAATGATTGGTTCAGAGTGATAACCAATGAAATAGTAGAGGTGAGTCCAAGCAACTCAAGGAGGTGGGACCAACCAATCAGATGTCTTGGTCCCGACCCCTCTAGTTGCTTTGACCCACTGGGGGACGAGGAGAAACTCACATTGTCCAGTTTATTGCACAAGATCTTGGCATAACACTTGTTGTTGTCCCTGTTTGGAACTGTATACTCTAGAGGCCAGAACAGGCTATGATAGACCTATAGAGGACACACAAAACAAATATTTACACACAAAGCCCACAGAGATATGGTCAGTATACATTCATCCCATTATCCACACAAAGACCTCATCTCTTCACCTCAACATTGTCCTGTCCATACAGCTCCAGCGCCTTCTCCTCAGACAGCCCGCAACATCCGTACTCAAGTGGCGTGAACACCGTGGTGGGCACGGTAATGTAGTCGCACTGCGTGCAAAGTGGGGAGTGGTTAGGTTTCGGTACCGTGTCGCTGCCGAGGCCACACGAAATGCCCATGTGCCCGACCCTCCATGGATCTTCCACATGCCGCACCTTGATGATGGAGCCTCCAAAGAGGCGGCGGGCCAGGAGCTTCCCGGCCTGGATCGCCACGGGCGTCAGCTCCCACTTGCCCTCCAGAATGTCACCGATGGCGTGTATGTGCGGCACGTTCGTCTGCTCCTCATCGTTCACCGGGATCTTCCCATTCCTGGGTGGGCAAAGCAGCTTACGTTTATGAAAAGACCCTCGTACAGCAGTAGGTCCCACACTGTGCCTCACAATCCCGCTACATCCACAAATATTAGTACCCCTGCTTCCTGATAAGGCAGGAACTAAGCACACTAACGATGTTACACTAGGGCCACCACAGTGCCATACAGGACACCTCCAGTTACAACTACAGCACAAAATAGATTTTTTTTTTTATATGAATTGTAATATAACCTGTACTAGAATCACCTGCAATTGCTAAGTGCGTAGCGACACCTTTAAGTATTAAGTTATCAGCATGCCTAGCTGAGCAGTTACAAGCATTTCCAGTAATTGCTCAGCTAGGCATGCAGTTATACCTTCATGACCTTTGCTAGAATGTTCCAGTTGCACATCATCCCCAACGCTGCACTGCAATGACAGCAAGCTGAGGCACAGCATGCCTGACTGATCAGTCCCCCCCCTCCCCCCTCCCCAGGTTGTGCTGAATCACGGTGACTGCGGGAGCCTTTAAAGGCACAGTCACAGCCTATTCCACAACAAGGAGAGGGAACCTACTTCTTGTTGACTTTGACCCCGGCTTTATCTAGGCCAATCCCCCCGGTGCAGGCGTCACGACCCACTGCTATCAACACCTGTGGATGTACAGAAGGGACTCAGACCGTCATCTTAGCTACATAATGACAAACAGGCTGGCTGACAGGTTAACTGAAGACAAGCGATCTGGGCTGAACTGTAAAAAAAACTATGTATTAAAATCTGGGCTTCTCAGCAGAATTAAGCCAATAATTATGAATCTTATGTCCGTTACAAGGCTACTTCTTGCTTTGTTTTAAAAGTCAATTTCATGTGCATAAAGACAAAATGAAGCCTTGGCCGTACAGTATTGTACTCCCCCTCGATGGTCTCATCCGTCTCGGTTGACTTGGCTGTCACCTTCAGCCTCCCTGGCTCACCTTTCTCCAACTCCTCCACCTGAAGCAGGAGAGAAACCGGAAACGGGCACTACAGCTTAGCAAAGGCATGACTGCCGGGGAGTGAAGAGCATGATTTGCGGATGCAAGCTGAGGGCTCATCTGGAGGCAGGCCCCTAAACAAATTATGCTGGACAGCCCTTTTCAGGCAGACTGTAGACACAATAAGCAGAAATTTATTGAAATCCACAAAAGCAGCAAATGGACTCACAAATATTTAATATCCTTTGAAGTTCCATGAAAAACAGACTTCATGCAAAGATTCTTTTGTGAGAAATCATTAATATATTCTGAGAGTTCTGGTGCCTGGTTTTTGGAAGCACAGTTTTTTACCCAAACGTTGCATCAAAATTCTTGTGCTAGAGGGACCTGTAATGTTTGCGTTGACCTTCTACATAAGCGTTTGAGGTATATGCTCAGCCCTGCAGTGCTTCGCACCTTGATGGGCACAAACTTGCGGATGAACTTGACGCCGTGCTCTTCCATATGCTGCCCGGCTCGCTCAGCCATGTCCTGGTCAAATCCGCGCAGCAGGATGGAGCGCACCATAACAGTGACGTCCAGGCCCAGCCCCGCCAGGAAGCCCCCGCACTCCAGGGCCACGTAGGAGGCCCCAATCACCAGTGTCTTGCCAGGGCAGTAGGGCAGCGAGAAGAGGTCATCACTGTGTGTGGAAAAGAGAGACAGCAGTAAAAAGCAACAGATCCTTGGAATCATTACGCCTGCACCTCAGTCAGTCAGTATATTGTGGCTATTTTCTAGCCCCCAAATATTTCTACATATCTATGATGTTCTTTGCCTAAACACCCAAAAAAAATGCAGTGACATTGGAGGTAACACTCTGTACGCGAGGGGGGGACATATATACTGCTGTCACTGCCCCGTTTGGCAGACAGTGAGCTTCTGCTAGCAGGCTGATAGCTGATACTGCAGCAAAGGGACAACCTGAGTAAATCATTAGCCTGGTAATATATTATGGAGGCTGGTCAACAGAACAAAACTGTGAATGCTGTGGTCCCCCCCCCCCACCCCCCACCTGGCTCAGTATGGTTCCTTTAAAGCATTAACCCCCAAATGAGACAAGTCGACCAATGAGCCTCTCATTGGGTTTGGATTGTGGCGGGGGTGGGGTGTCATCGGATGGCTCACCTGGTGATGCAATACTCTTTGTCCCCTGGAATGCCCACATAGCGTGGACGCTCTCCTGTTGCCAGCACAAACTTAGCAGCTGTGTGGAAAGTCTCCTTGCCTCTCTTGTTTGTAGCCTGCATGGAGACATTGCCCCAAGGCTTTTGAGAGCCAATCCATTCATACATCCAAGGGCTCCTTCCTCTCCATTAGCTTAGATGACAACATAATGCTGATTCTAAGTCTTAACCGTAATGAGCAGAAACTCATACAAAATCATTGCTTTGATTTACACACAGACATAGAATTAGAACAATTTCAAAGCAAAGAAACTTATTTGTGCAAGTCAGTGATTTTCTTTATATTCTGTCAATTTTCCGCTATATCCTGTTTGAGGCCAGTTGAAGCCTATATGCAGAGATTGTGTTGAATGCGTATAGATGTGGGGTGCGGGAGTGACCTTAATTTTGTGTGGATCAACAAACTCCGCATACGAGTTGACGTAGTTGACACTCTTGTCGCGCAGAGCAACCCTGTAACCCCAGTTGAGGGAGCTGATGTAGTTAGAGACAGCTGTCTTCATTGTGTCCCAGTTGTGCTTCACTGCAAACACAAATGGAAAAGCTATGAGGATTCTAAAATCAAGAAGATAAAAGATCTAAAATTCAGCCCAAAGTTATTTTTGGAAAAATAAATCTTCCTGTTTTGCTAAAACAAAGATGTATAGATTGTAGCACGTAAAAAGAAACCAGTCACATCCATTACCCTCTCTCTCCAGCACTACATACCAGTTTCCTCAAACTCCCAGCCAAAACTGCGGGAATCTTGCAGTGCTGTTCCCAGCAAGGCAGTCTGGTGCATCAGTTTCTTAGGGATGCAGCCTACATTGACACATGTGCCACCTAGACCTAATGGACACATGGAATAATGCCAAACACTTTAGGATCAATACTGGAGGATGAAAAAAGAGCAAGACATCTGAGAAGTAGGCCCTTACCCCAAGTGGTTCCCTTGGGTGTGGGGACAACATAGTCTAGGACCATGACTTTCTTACCCAGGGTTGCCGCTTCCTGTTGACAAAAACCAAACTTCATAGCACACAACCCACATTAGGCCTAGGAAAGGGTATTAGTTTTCAAGATAACCGTAACCTTTGAACAAGCAAGACGTAGCTTTATCTGACAACTAGGGATGCAAAGGAGCAGAACATTTCCAGAAAGGTGGAAACTTTCCATGTAAATTAATGGGAATATATGGGAATTAATGGGATAATTCCCAGAATTTTGCAACCCTACTTACAACCAGCAAGGACCTTGAGAACCACAATATCAGTTGTCCATAAGAAATCACTTAGTCAAAAGGTCATTGTATTGCTAAACATACAACTACAAATATTCCCAATTATTTGCAGAAGACGGTCTGATTAGTTTAAATTGATTAAGTACAAGATAAAGTTACTGATGAAAACCAAGTCTAACTGCAACCTGCAAGAATAAATGATGTCCAGCATTACAGTGTTATGGAAAGACAACAATTTATCTAAAACTCACCTTGGAACAGGCCAGCCCCCCAGAACCACCACCAATTACAATGAGGTCATACTCATAAGGCTCCTCGCCATTTAAAAGCTTCTCTAGGAGGCCGTCCCTGTGAGCCTTTTGGGGTTGGGGGAGTGAAGGAGGACAGAGAAAAGGTTATCTGAGATGAGACAAGGCAAGATGTAACCACACAACGGTATTGCAGAGAAGAGTAGTATTAAGCACCACTCAGATGGGGGCTGCCATGCAGCCTGCCTGCATCGACTGTGCCAAGGCCTGGTCACCATGATGAAAAAGACATTCATGTTAATTCAGTTTGAAGGAAGAATGATTTTTGATTACCAAAAGGAAATGCAAAATATACTTTTTAACACCGCAATCTGGTAAGAATCTTATCTGTAAGCCGCAGCTCAAACTGGGGAAATAAAATTAATGCGAAAAGCTTCAACCTTCCATGCATTTGAGGACAAAATGGCCTTTTTCTACAGACAAAGAGACAAGTTTATGCTATAAACTCAGATGTTTCAAAGCCATATAAAGCAGGGGAATATCGAAAACAGTATAGTTTACTGTAGACGTGGCAATTTCCCCATAATAAGAGCTGGAATAACGCATTATGATGACTGACTTAAAAATAAACCCCCAGGATGCAGTTTTAGGTAATTAAGTGAACTGGGGGTATTTAATGAATACATGGAACGGCTGGGATGCCCCTTGGGGAAAGTTTTAGGACCTTCCAAAAATATACCAGTAACTTAGATTAATTATGAAATTCTTGTTGGGTTGTTAGTGAGAATGTGTACTTTTCATGTGCTTATATTCTAATGTTAAGCTATATTTTAATAAGCAAATGCACAATTCCAAGATAAATAGCTTTAAACATTTTCTTTGGCCCAAGACCTTAGCATAGTACTGTAGAACTTTTGCTACAATGCATAATAAGCATAATTAATGCAATTCCACTTGAATGTGACACTACTCAGCATAATAGCCATGAGAAGTTTTTAAACCTACCTGCAATGTCTTGTCAGAACCACCAATGTGTGTCTTGTTGACAAAGACATTTGGGACTGTCTTCTGCCCAGTCAATTCAAGCAGCATATCTTGGTAGTCAGAGCCATCATCTGAGAAGATGTTAATATATTAAAATAATGACCATTTCCATTAAATGGACAATTGGAATTCTTTATTTTGAACCATGAAGTGCTTAAATTTGTAATCTTATCATAATCTGATGCAATTTTTATCAAGACGGGGAGAATCATTTGCAAAGATATCCTTTATAAATCTAGCTTTTGCAAGCCTTTCTACATTCTATGGGAAGTCAGATAAGATCAGCAATAAAGTGGAGCAGTAAAAACTGCTACAGTCTAAAGATAAATCTTATGCAAGTCTAAACCTTTTCTTACAAAGACTGTTAGTTTCCATTATGGCCAATTTCTTTAAAGCTACAGCACAACAAGTGATTTATATTATCCTGAAAGCGACAAAACAGATGAAGTTTTGGAACAATACTTAACATTAATACGAAAACATTTAATATTACTTCTAGAAACTATTTCCTTGAAGAAAGTGCAACTGGTAATAGAGGAATGATTCAGCACACCAGCAGTGTTTCAAGACTATTGTCTGACGCTCTAAATCAGGGGTGTCAAACTCCAGTCCTGGAGGGCCAGAGCCCTGCACATTTTTGGTTTTCCCCTTATTTAACA
>JAAGVU020000108.1:784485-802303 GCA_011763525.2 Mormyrus iriodes | reverse complement strand
TTGCACATTGTCTAACTAGAGGGTTGATAATATATTTGTCCTTCAACATAATGATAAGGTATACACTAATAAAAGTGAATATTCATAGATTCAGAACTAACATAAAATAGCTAACAAAAACTCTTAGGCTAACACGAGGTGCAAATACATACTTAATTGGTTACATTGTGTTGATTACATTATAATGATTACATCACAGGTAATTGACATGCTTTTTGATAATATCATAATAATTATATTCTACGTCATATAGTGATAAATAATATTCCATAAATGCTATCATTTAAACTTTCTCAAAGCTGAATAGATGGCTCAGATTGTTCCACGCACGTTTTGTGTGTAGTGGCAGCACTGGAAGACTGGCCACTGTGGGGCAGTTAGTAAGCAGCATCTTAAAGGAACCCATTACTATTTAAATATTCTTTAATCTGAAGCTAAAGGAATATTAATAAAATCCAACCAGCATTCATGACATGAGGCTCTTCTAAAGCAACATGCATTGTGATACAGATACATTCATGACACAAACAGGGGTGGCCCCATGCACGTCCTCATTTTGCAGAGTTTCATGTGTCCCTCAGTCAACAAGGGAGGGGCTTGCATTTCACTTCTTTAACAAATCATAGTTTTAGTCGTATGACATCACTGCATAAATTTATACCAGTGTTTTCTGTTAAGCGGCAAGGTGCATAGATTTACCTGTTTTATTGTGTATGCCTTTTGTTAAGGGACATGTCATAGAGAAACATAGACAAAACATAGGAACATGTTTTCCTGAAAAGGGTGTACGGAGCAATGTAAGGGTCTGTCTTTATTTTATGATGATAATAGTAATAATAACAGCAATAACATCATACGATGAAGACTGTCATTGGTTAATGAATTGAAACACAAGCCCTTCCCATGTTGACCCAGGGACACATCCAACTTTGGATCCTAAGTCAGGACATCTGTGGCCCCGCAGGCTCGAAGAGGGTCTGACGCACTATTTGGATGTGTGTGTGAGAGGGGGGTGCATGAGGGGTATGCTTGCTTTTGAGAAGGAGCTGGAAATCTAACTGTGCTTGATTTCTTCTAGCCCAGATGGTCATTGAGCCTTGGCTGTGAAATGTCAGATGAAGAAAGACTTTTCCTTGAAACGCTTGCCAATCAACAATCACAATAAATGCAGCCATAAGCCCAGTTTCTCCCGACTGGATGAGTTAAAGTCTGATGTGCCCAGAGGTAAAGAACTACATGGATGAGTCGTTAAAGATTATGGCATTAATGACAGCGGCAGGGATGTGAAGTTTATGACAACTGGCAAGACATTTCCTGTGGCATCTTTGTCACAGAGACCTTGCAAGTCCATGCTTCAGGAGAAGTTTTGGCATCTGAGCTCTCTCAGAAAAATGCCAGCAGGATCCCTGTCATCTAAAAGTGACGGGCAAAGGGCTTTCCTAAATTTAAATAAGCATGATGCATTTTTCTCATCAGTTTAGTTTTTAGGAATCATTACATATGGAAATGCGACTGGACAGACTGGGAAACTAATTAATTCAACTAAGTAAGGTAATCGAAGTCTGTCTATAAAAGGAGGGAATAAGAGTAACCCACAACTCAGTCCTCATCAACTGTAGGCTGATTAGTCCTGCTTCTGTAACAGTACGGTTAAACTTGACTTGACAAAGATTTGGATGTTTCTACAGATGCCCTGTAGTCTTCATCACAGAACTGTAACCTGACAGACAAAATTGAAAACAAGGTATACATCTGGATACATGTGTAAGAGAACATTGCATTCTTAATATCTCAGCTAGAATCTCTCTTCAAAGAGGATGCAGCCTCTTTATTGCAAGGTTACCAAAGAGCAACGAGAATTAACTTTGGTCCTGAACACTTGCCACACTTGGATTGGTGATGTAAAGTGGAACACACCGAATTTTGTTCTGAAACCATTGGAAATGGCCTCCAGGAACATGAGACACTTGAGGAAGGAAAATGTTATGGAACTCTACCCCAAGACAGTTTTCAGATGAAGGTAACCAATAGCCATACTGGTACTGGAAGCAATTTCACCCACACATGGTCAGATGTACACTGAGAAATGGGGTTCCTGTCTGTAAAATTCATTGATCCATCTTCCATAACTACTTCTCCAATGCAGAGTAACTGTGAGGCTGGAGTCCATCCTATGAAGCACAGGGCAGGGGGCACCGTGTACAGGATGCCGGTCCACACACCCCACACAGACAATCACATGGAGACAGCAAGTCACCTGAGTGCATGTGGAATGAAACAAAAAAAAAACCAAACTTGATGCACGGACAGCAGGAATAAAACACACCACCTTTCGAAATAGGGCCACAGCACATCCTACTGAACCAACATGCTACCCTGTAGAATTTAAATTAATAAGGTAATGGAAAACACAACAGGTGAGAAAGGATTCACCTAATCTTCCATTGTGACATTGAGTAACTTACTGTTATCTTACTTTTTATTCCATCTTGCTCTTGCTTTTAGCAAATAACTAGATATTTTCCCCCCTGAGAAAAGCCTTGTCTTACAGGTAAGAAATTCCAACTTTAGATTTGATGCAGGTGATCTTAATTCAGCTTCTTGCTGCAGGTTAATGCCAGCCGGCAGTGACACAGACCTTGGGCAGTTACACTCCACCGCTGCTGACAGTTAGCCCCTAAGCATTTGGATCTCCAGTGACCAGGCCATGTATCCATCACACCACCCAACACACACAGGTTTACGTGTCACTGGGTCACAGAAACTCTTCCAGGCCTTCTGACTTGTCGCTGTTTGTCATACTTCATTGCATACAAGGCGGCCAGAGCCGTCATCTTTGAAGTTGAAACAAATTTTGTCACGCCGCCAGACGCAGAATATGCAGTAAAAGACGAAGGACCTTATTGGTAAAATGGAGGGTAGTGAAAGAATCTGGGAAAGAAACATAAGCAAAATGTCATGCTTCCAACTTGTGCCGAGGGAATAGTGTCGGGAGAAGCTGCAGTGAGGCCACAGTGTTGCTGCAATAAGTCAGAGCATTCATATCCAGCGCCGTGACATCTATTTATATTAATTATTAACATAATCATTCACGCCAAGGCTTCTAAAGCCTGTTTTCTTTTGCCCCCAAGGCTTTAAAATTAACATAAGAAGATTGTAAAACTAAATTGAAGAAAGGCACCTGAGGTAAGCCTTATACTGTTATGGAAACAACTCTGATTTCTCCTGCATTCACAGGTAAAGTTAAATCCGTCTTATAAGAGTTCGGGCCAATTATAGAAGTTATTATTTATTTATTTTCTGCAATTACAATTGAGACTTGTATGCAAATGTGAGCCATGGCAATTCTGCTCCTCACATTGCATTCCTGGTTTGAATCCCAATGAGTGCAATTATGTAGTCGTTAGTGCAGGCGGTGGCTTGGGAGTTGCAGCGGGGCAGGCCGGTATTTAGCGTTTTCTTATATATTTATCAATCCCTGTAGAATCATGCACGTAGTGGACAAAAATGCACCTGTAGAATCGGTCTGGGAGAAAATTGAACTTTTTATTGTGTCTATTGTCAATGCTATGCAAACAATTAATAATTAAAACATTGAGGAAATCCCTCTTTTTATTATTTCCCCACCTAGCTAATGTTGCGACCCAAACCAATAGCACATTTTTAAAATAGAGCTGAATATTTGAGTAGATCAGTTCAGGCAGAGTACATGTGCTTAACTCAAGGACACAGTTGAAAGGTCTTTCTAAGGATTTGAACCAGAAACCAGGCTACATATACACTCTGGGAAAAATTAAGAGACCACAGCAAAATTTTCATTTAATTTCTCAATTTATGGGTATGCACCTGTATAAAATATAATTTTTTCGCTAACCCCAGCCTGGCTCTTCCCTGCTTCTCATCCATGAAGGGTTGCTTTGTTGCTTTATGGATCTTCAGTCCTACTTCTAGGAGCCTGTTATGAATTGTCCTAGCAGTGCACTTCACACCACGTAATGTTTCCCATTCCTTTTGAAGGTCACTTGAGGTCATCCTCCGATTCATGAGGCACTTCCGGATAAGTTGACAGTCATCTGTCAGGCATTAAGTTGCTTCTGCCCTCTACCTGGCTAGTAGACATTACATGGTGTTGTATATGTTTTCCTAAAGCTAAATATGACCGTGAGGCACAAAAAGGAAGCATTTTTAAAACCTTGATTAAAAATATTCACTTTCACTCAATAGGGTGTGAAGACATGCAGTTAGGTTAACAGTTGTCTGTATTGCCTATAGTGTATGACTGTGTTTGCCTGTGTGTGTGTTTGTACACCAGCATCCTGTTTAGAGTGTCACTAAGCTTTGTGCTCTGTGATGTTTGGCATTGGCTTTAAGACCCCCTGATACCCTGACCAGGAAGCCAGATGGATTTTTCACTGAGCTGATAATGATTAGTTTTTCAAGTCTTCCCAACACGCAATATCAACGACACCTTTAACACTTTCCTCCAACCTTTTCGTGCCACTTAATGGGACTCTCAAAAGTGAGGTTGTGTGGATTTTACTTATTTCCGAGTATGTGGACCAAAATGAAGATCTGTTTTTTCATTGCAACTCATCAGCTGTTAGTGCTGTTAAATCAGATAGTAAATACCCCCCCCCTCCCCTCCCCTCCCCAAAATTACTATTATTTAAAACAGCAAATTGCAAGTGAAAATCTGAGGTCTAATCTCAGGTTTCATCTCCATATTTCATTTTTATAACACAGGATTACATTTTATAAAGATAATACTTTATCTGCACATGCCTTGGGATCCTCAATTTCCTGCTCTCTTGAACATGTTAGACATGTTAGCACATGAACAACCAATAACAGCGAAAACAACAGAAATGAGCCACAAAAGCTCTCAGCTGTGTAGCATCACAATGCATTAATTGCTATTTTTCTCCAACAAAAAAGTTTTGAGTGTTGTTGCTTTTATCCTTTGGATTATATGTGTACATATTTAATAAAATGTCAAAAACTGATGTTTATCTTTATAAATCCCCACAACAAATGTGTGTTTAGAGGCAGAGAACAGAACTGTACAGGGGATTAGGAAAGACACAGTCACACCTCTTAACTATTGTTAAGGCTAGACTGGCGAGCCCTCTACCCTCAAAAACAATTGGATTAATCCTTTTTATTATGAACCAAAAAAGGGATTAAAAATAGTTAAGCAAAATGGTTGTCATTTGCATGGTTACATTTCGAAGATGTGTGATTTTCTTTAATTAGTTGCTGTTTTAAAAACTTTCTCATATATAATATATCACAGGCACATATTGTATCAGAACCTGTGTACTTGGATTGTAGCTTGTGGGTGAATTCTTCTATAATGTCTGCAGCTTTTAGCAAATGAGCTTTGTTGAATGAATTCCCAAGTGAAGTTGGAGTTACTTTTCCTCCTGACTATTTTTTTGAGAATGGCTCTTGTGTGTCTTTAATTTAATTCTTGCTTAAACTGGCCCTTTGTTGATTCAAATTAATAAGAATTTAGTGCTGGTGGCTTGCTGATAACTTTATCTTGAATTGAGGAATACAAGAAAGGGTTAAATTTAATCAAATAACCATTGTTTTTGCCTTACACATCAATAAAGGAGAAGAAGAATATAATAACAGTTTTAAGCCAATGTTGTCCATAAAAAATTAACACAGATAATTAACTCATTTCCTTTGTGCCAATACAATGTTGAATGGGCTCTTAGGAGAAAATAGCTGACAGGTGTTTGGATTAACAGCCTCATACAGTGATCGTCTGTCACTCACGTAATGACCGAGCTATCTTGCAAAGTGTTAATGGACCACAGTTGCTGGAGACATAAAATTAAAATGATATTTTGCTACCAGAGTCAGCCTCCCTCTCTGTGTCTTCCATCTCATCTTCATTATGATAAAAAAGCAAAAATAATGTTTTGACTATTGCTAATGGATCAATCTGTTAGCAACAGGCTGGTAAAACTACAGAATCCAGTAAAATAATAGACTTCTAACAGATAATTCACACTGAATGCACACAATGCTTTGAAAAAAACAACATTCCACTTTCCACGCATTTTCACAGTAAGGATAATGATGCCATTCCTTTATAATAAATTACAAGGCCACTGCTAAAGTATTGACTTCTCTTTCTTTTGAATCGAAAGTCTTATCTTTGCAGAATCTTTCATTCGGTCGATACCTTGTTACCACTGAGAAATCAATTATCTCAATAAAATGGGTGGTGGAGGTCGGGGTGGGGGGGTGGGTGCGTACTTAATGGAAGAGAGTAACTCCCTCCCCAGTGATACACCAGCAGCTATTAAAGATGAATTCATCATTCTGCTAACACTTTTCTCCTGTTTGTACTGGTAGAAATGGGAGCTTGATTGGAGCTGTGGGGGTGCCTCGATAGGGAGAATCAGGTGACTGAGGTTGCTGGTTGTTTGTGTTTAGAATCAGAATACAGAATGGGGATGTTTATTATCCCGGAGGAAATTGCTTGTAATTACAGACTGCACTGTATACAGCTACACAAAATAAAAACAGACAACACACGGTACCATCTCTGACAATTTCTATATAAAAATAAGTATGATATATGGAGATGGTAATAAGTAACTGGGTGAATATGAAAATGCATAGAATACAGTGATGAAAAATATACAAATGTTCCTGCCAATATTGCTTGAAAAAAGACAAATAAATGGATATATATTGGTAAAAATAGGTGGCATTGCCCTGAACGATTCACCAGTTGTACAGTCAGATAGCCATCACAAGGAATGATTTCCTGAGGCACTCAGTGGAACATTTTATGTTGCGGAAACTGCAACTGAACGTGCTCTTCTGTCCAACCACAACACTGTGAAGCAGGTGAGCAGCATTATCTGCGTTTACCTGCCCCCCCAGTGTGCCTTGATTCCTTTTGCTCTTTCTCACTGTCAGTACAGCTGTCCTGATTCTGGTGCCGGTGCTGGATTCCCATTCCCCGTACCCTTCTCCTACTCCCACGTTTGCCTGCAGTCTTACCCCTGTACAGTATCCCAGTGAACCCTGAAGAAAAGGGAAACGCTGTCTTCCAATCCAGTGAACCTCTTGCTTTTTCTTTTGCCCCGTCTCACGTGGTTCAGTTCACACAGCAATTCTCGCATGAATGCATGCATCAGAAGAAAGTCTTTCATACACTGAAAGCACATTACTACGCACATCATAGCCCAAATAAAAAGAAAACAAAACACCTTAATTTCCAAAAAGTGACAGCTTCCCTTATGAGGAAAACAGTTAGCATTCTGTAGTATTCAGTTAGCAATCTTACTTCTTTAGGTCTATGTCCTCCTTCAGACAGACCTTTGGTCTAACTTAATGGCAAGCTCTGACTCATGTCTATCCCTCCCCCCAGCCCCCAATCCGTTTTTCCCCCTGATGTTATCAATTGACCTTCTCTTGTCCATTCATTCATTTGCCTCAGGGTGTCATGAATTAAACGTAAGTGCCGCATGTAGATCGTGAATCGATCGCTTGATTTTCTCATTTCCCGACCTTTTGCGGATCAGGTGCTGTCGTTTTATTAGCCTCTTCCTTATTTCAGACGCAGAGTCAGGAACCTGTTTCGCAACGATTGAATTCGAAGCTGGCTAAATCGGGATGCCGTGCCTTCAAAGCTTGATGTTAAAGCTGAAATCATCAAAAAGTGACCTTTTCTCTGAATTGTCTTTACAGGAACATTGACGATATGTCAACACCTAGATGCCAGCCCACGGGAAGTTACATGAGCAGATATAAGTCTGAAATTATATACCCTGTCATGATTGTTAGAGGAGAGAAGAAGAGTGTGGAAAACAGAAAACAAATTAGAAGGGAGAGTTTACCGATGGGGCAGATGGGGATGTTAATAGCTGTCACATCACATCAAGGTCTTGAGGAGAAGATATACTCCACATTTTTTTTCCAGATTTTGTGGGCAATTTGCTCTAGCAATTTCCACCGTCTGGGAGTGTGAAGAGAGAATACTGTTCAGTCAGCTTTATTTTTTATTTCAACTGCCCAGATCCTCAGCTGATGAGCTACGGAGCAAATCCAGTGAAGGGGAGAGGAAGTTACCAAGTCAGGCATGGAAAGACGTCACATTGCATTCAAAGCTAGCGGCGAGATCCAGTGGAAATTATATTTGGGCAGCTTCTAAAGTCAGATGCTTTGAATCTCCGGCACAGCGGTGACACGTTTCACATGACGTACGGCAAACGTATGGGCTGAATCTCGGTAGCAGTTCTAAAAAAAGAAAAAGGAAAAACAGAAAACAGTGTAAATGCAACATGATGTTCCTGTTAGCGGCCACGCTGCAGCGGGCGCATTACCGCTCTATGCCGCCAACACATTAAACCGAGTCTGTCATTATCCATAGAGGAAACCAAAACACACCTAACAGCAGCTGGCAGGTGTAGCTCTCACTTCACCCGCCCATTCACCGTGATTTGGATTGCATCTCAAAGCCTGTGAGAACTGGCCATAAATGCTCCCCTGGTTGACGTTTTAAGAGCCATGGAACAAAAACACACCCCAAGAACACATTTCAGAATTCAGCTGCAAGTCTAGCTGAGCTCCCCCCTCCCACCGGTTGAAGGGCACAGCCCGGAGGGCAATCGCAAAAGTGTCATGGGTGTTTGCTTTCGCCTGCCTGGCTCTCTCCTTATCTCACCACAAGGCCCGCACCGGGTCATACTGAGTCGACCTAGGGGGAATCTCATCATCTGCTATGAATCAGCCACCCACGCTGGCATATAAATCATTATACTGACCCTCTGACAAGCATGGTCGGATGCAGGGTTTCTTGAGGCACACGAAACAGATAAAAACGGTAAACTATCTTGCGCGCACCTGAGTGTGCAGCCAATGCAACTGGGTTTACTGGCTGTTTAATAAACGGTAGAGGTGAAGCCAGCTGTGATTTTAATAAAGGAACCACTGGCATCTGGTTTCAGAGACCGGTTGTTTCAGATGGTGTCCCATTGGGTATAAAAACTGGTGCCAAGACTCCGGGCGCATAGGTACAAATTCGAGGTCTGAGGTTCGAGGTTGTTGGTCTAATAGGGTGCTGGGAAATGAAAGAGAGAACAGGAACTGGTAATGAATGAGGGGGGAGGGTCCCGAAAGCAAAGTCGGCAGAGAAGCTTGGATGACACCTTGAAGACGTGGAAAGTGCAGGAATCAAAAGCTACTTAGGCATTCAGTCTGTTGCGCTCTGTGCCAAATTGTGCAGAATATAAACAGATTTGCTTCGCAGCAGAATTATAATTTATAATGTGGCAAGAATATAAATCCATCTAAGTCAGTGTTTTCCCCATGGAGATTTCTTGAGTTAGCCTCCAATGGTCAATTCACTTGCATAATTTAAAATCTATACTTTCAAATATTTTTTAAGGCCTGTCAGTGAGGCTTAGCTATTTAAATTTAAAGTAATCCAGTTGTGGTACAGTCACATAATTTGAAAATAAGCAAACTTTACTTTTTTGCGGTCTGAGGCATTATGGTTGAACTGACTGTTGTGTGGATCCATTTGCAAATAACTCATCAAAACAAAGTTAGATTCTGATTTTATATTCTGTATTGCTGGGGACCTGCAGATGGACAGACCTGTATTGTATAAGCCAGGCCATTAAAAATACATTTTGGTAGCATTGCCCAAGGCTGGAAATGAGACACTGTACTGCAAGAACCCAAAAACAGAAAGGAAAGCCCTGGTTTGGTTGGGTCACCACCTGTTTTTTTAACTGCCAGAGTTAAAGAAAAAAGGGTAACACTTTACATTAACTGCACCTTCACAGTACCTTTATAATGCATTCGTAGAACATTCAGTGCACCTTCATAATGCATTCATAGAACATTCATAAGCAGCATGTAAGTATACCATGACATCCTAACAAACCTTAACAGCTTTAATATACATTAATAACAAACATTATATGATTATGTGATTATAATGTTTGTTGTTATCATACAATGTGTGTTATGAATGCATTATGAAGGTGCACTGAATGTTCTATGAATGCATGAAAAATGCATTAAGAAGGTGCAGTTAATGTAAAGTGTTACCGAAAAAAGTTAACAGCCTCATGACTAACATGAAAACAGGAGAGATGATGGATTGAGGTTGGTTGCCATGGTGCTGACCTCTGACTTAGTTCACAAGGTGCTGAATAGAAAGCTCTTTTCCTTGCCTTCTTCTGCCCTTCCAACAATAACAATTACTGTTACTTCTAATGGTCTGCCCCCTCACCTATCTGTTCATCCACCTGTCCATCAATCCATCAGTCCAAAACTCAATCCATCCAGGGTAATTAACCCAGGTGTGACCAGTATAATATTCTAGCAACCACTGACCACAAGTCAACAAATTTGTAAGTAGGACGCCAGTCTGTAGCAGCAGCAGCAGCAGTAATAGCAATAACAAATTACTTTCACTTTTCACTATAAATTACTTACTTACTGTTGTGTTTGTATTTTAGGCCAAATGACTGCTGCAAACAGAAGAATATGATTTACTGGCTGTCATTGGATCACTTTAAATACCTTGCAACACAAAGGATAACTGCTGTTTGAAGGGAATGAAAACAAATTTAGCCTGTCTGATTCGGTTTGCCCCAGCGACTTGGGCTTCGCTGACCGCCCTGTTACGCAGATGCCCTTTCTAAGTACTTCCTCTGACTGGCCCTTATGTAGTGACACGCCAGGCAATCAAAGGGAACAGAGGCGTCCAACACAATATCTCGCAGCGCCGTTCCTATTGCAATGTAGTTCTTGCACCGGCCATCTGTCTGAGACACAGGTGTTGTTTATCAGAAAATCGTTCTTTTCCCTTGAAACATTGGAACGTGTGTTAACAGCATGTTTATCTGTGTTCCTGAAATGACCTTCCAGCAGGGACGCTTTAATGCATGGGTTCACCCAGGCTGAAGCCCAGGGGCCTCTGCTAAAAATGGGCCTCAACTAACCTTGTCTAATAAAATTTTAACCCTCTCCCCAACGGCAACTTGTACAGTCCCTGCCAGCCCCGGTCAACAACTTCACCATTGCAGAAAATAGTAGGGGAACTCAAATAGCCAAGGGGCCTCTGACCATGTTAATGCGCCTCTGCCTTCCAGCCAAAACAAATACCTCATACTTTCCAATCAGCAGCACTGATGCAACCTTTTGGGTCTAAACCTCCTTCGGTATTGTCCGAGTTTGATGATAGATACAGAGGGTGCTGAGATATGTCGGAATAGATCATTCATAAGCAGCATGTAAGTATACCTTAACATCCTAACAAACCTTAACAGCTTTAATATGCATTAAAAACAAACATTATACAATTATATGATTATGATATTTGTTATTATCATATAATGTTTGTTATTAATGTAAATTAAAGCTGTTAAGGTTTATTAGAATGTAAAGGTATGTTGAGGTATACTTACATGCTGCTTATGAATGTTCTATGAATGTATTATGAAGGTGCACTGAGAGTTCTATGAATGCACACCGAGTCTGATGATAGATACAGACAGAGAGGATACTGGGATATCTCGGGACACACAAATGGTGTCTTGTGGCATATAGTGGGACAGCAGTCTGCCACATTGCTGGTACAGAGCTGGAGAGTACATTCAAACCACACTGTTGATTTCCTTTATAAAAACAATGAAAATAAAATGGGGTTGTGGCCCCTTTAAATAGCTAATGAAGGCATAAGGCTCACAGGCACGTCGCTGTGGTATCGGTGACACGGTTAAGATGAACAAGTTCAAATGATGCCAGTCTGTATACAGCTTTATATTTACCATAAGGGCATTCCAGTACTCTAGCTACCTTACGTTACATTTGTTGAATCTACAGTGTGCAAAGCTAAGTTCAGCTACCTCTATAAACAGCCAAAGGAAACATGGAAAAACCCTATAGGGTTAAAATATGTGGAGATACCACGCTTCACTGAGAAAGGGCCTCAAACTCTCCAACAACCTTTAGAATATGCCCAGCTGAGTCTGTTTAACTCTCATAAATTACTTAATCAAGCCAGTCAGTTGGATTTCAGAACCTGAGGCGTCTTTTGGCAGGGGGCTGATGATCAATGGGAATGTGACACGGTAACACAAGACCGTTCCAGTTGATCCAGGCATCGTTTCTGCCTGCTGCTGGCTCACAATATCCAGATTTTATAACAAACATTTCAAAACCAGGAAATTCAGTGAAACTCATGAGATGTTTGCAGATAAGCAGAGGGTTGAAACAACTGTCCAAAAAGTAGATGGTCCCACACCGTGTCTTATTACTTTAATTATTACATCCATAAAAAAATAAAATAAAAATGTACTCCCCGCTTTGATATAATAACATCAGGAATCACATTGGCGAATCCCCCCGCAGTCCTTCAGGGGTTTCTGATACAATATCACCATCTGCTACAATGCAATTAAAAAAAAAACAAAAAAATAGCACATGCCCAAATTTGCTACCCAATTTGCAGTACTTGTTGCCTGAGCTCTCTCTCAGTGTAAGCACAATCCCCCTAATTTTCCCTTTCTGTGCTTTTACTCAGCGATTAAGGAAAACATCAACAGCATGATCGCCAGAGGCCGAGACGAGACCTGCCACTCAGGTGAAATATAGCAGTGAAATAAGCGACGCAGCCGGTCGGCACTCTGAGGTCCCTGCTCTGTGATGCTGACCATCTCCGTTAAAGGACGCTAACGAAGGCGGCGGGATATACAAGGCTGCAACGATGCATCAATTAGCCATGCTCCAGTAAGCAACTACTCAGTGTTTTTGCTGTTTCAAGAATGAAGCGTGAGCAGCAGAGGACAGGCAGGGCAGGGAGGGGCGTGGCTTTAACAAGTGACGAATAGCATCACTTCTGTACTCAAGCACTAGGTCCTGCCTGATAAATCTTCTGCCCCATTAAGCCTGCATTTCGAAAAGCGTTATTAATTGCCTGAACACGCTGAATGGCTGCATTAATTTCTCCCCCTTTTTTTATATGGATCGCTCCATTCCAGTTTGGAAAATCATCTGCATTTGCTTAACCTCTCACCTACCCATATGTCTACCTCAATTTCCTCCTTCTCCCCCCCTGCCCCCCACCTCTCACTGCTTTCAAATGCAGCACACATGTTCATTCTTCTGGAAACATTACTCGAAATCGTTTTGATTTCAAGGAAGCAAGCAGTCAAACTTCAAAAGTTCAAGGAGATCTGCATTTTGGGAAAGAGTGCGTTGTACACAATAAGGCAACTGCTTCTGTATTACTGTAGCAACAATATTTTCCTCTTCCGCCAGTACATGTGCAAGCCGATAGAGAGAGAATATGGCAATCAACTGCCAGATGGGTTAAGGTTACGACAGTCTACCCCCCTCACCAAGCTCAGCCCAGGAATTTCAGCACAGAGTCTGATATTCAAAGACCCCAGTCATTAGATGGACATGGACAAAACACAACCAATTATAAACATGGTGCCACACTCAGGAAGTCCGATCTTAATGATCTTCAGATAGCAAAGTGTTTCTTTGGAAAGATGAAGTCTTGTTACATTACACTGGATTGCATGAGTGGTACTTCATTTTATCTGGGTCACTGATCAGTGTGAACTCCTTTTACTATGATTAGTAAGGGACACATTTCTCTACAATGCATTTTTCCCTAGAATGCAAAGACTTTTTAAAATGGGTATGATATGGGGCATCTATCGTCACCTCTGACAACTCAGTTATGCAATATTTTTGTAAATGGAATTAGTTCATTTATCTTTCACAACTTCCAATATTCAAAGGAGGTTTGAGGTGAGCTTGGAGTCTCTCCCAGAAATAAAGGGCACAAGGCAAAGGACACACTGGATGGAATTCCAGTCCTTAACAGAGCATAAACAGGATAACATAGAGCTACCTAGTTACCTAATCCATATATCATTGAACCTGTGGGAGAGACTCAATGGAGCATGTGCGAACTCCTCTTGCGTAGAACCAAACAGTGAGAATCAAACCCACCGGCCTTGGAGGTATAAGGTTGCAACACAGCCCGCTGGGCCTCTGCACCATCCTCTATTGCTAATATGATTAATCATTAATATCATACTCTCTTTTTTGGCAGTGTTTCACGATGAGGCATCGAGGCTCAGCTAATTCTTTACACTGTATCACAGCTGCCCCAAATGATATGGGAATTTTAATGATCAGCCATTATACTCAACAGCCCTCTGAACTCTTGGATACGTTCCAGGGCTTTGAACTAAGAGATAGATTCAGGTGTTTCAAGATGGTAATACAAAGGGTACTCTACAAACTAATGTGCTGGTTAATACATTTACTGATTTCCTGCTGGTGGGGTGAGCATGGATTAATAAATCCAGATGATAATAAATACCAAAAAAAAACTGTTCAGTTGTTTAGCAAAAGTCAATTATTTTTATGGTGATTCATTTCAGCCGGGCTGCTAGCATCGTACATCCGAACATAACGAATATTTTCCATCCTGCACGCTCAATAATTATTTATAACACTGGCAATAAAAGGTTAATGTGAAAATTTTAATGGTAGTCATCACTGTAGCAATTAAAATTGATTAAAAATTATGAAATTCGGGGCAAAAAAATCACGTTTTCCAGTAACTGTTCCAGCAAAATATATACATGTGATAGGATGCACTGTTGTGATGGGATCCCAACACTGTTCAGGGCTACACAAAAACCTTGTGTATAACAGGCCTTTTGGCTTATAGGCCTGGGTCTCAAACAAAGTTAACTCTCGTTACATCACTAATGGGTTTGAAGAGGCGCAGCGCTAACTCTAAGTTGTGACCTGTGGTTCAGTGGTTAACCAGACTGGTAATTTCAGGATCTTAACTGGAGTAACTGAGGTGCGTATTATGTTTCCTATCAATAAACTTGCAATAATCAAGTCAGAAGCAAGTAATCAGCTGGAGCAGCAGACCACTGACATGGCAGACAGCATAAGAAGTGGGAATTCTGTTGGGCATGTTAATTGTGTGGATACTGAAGCAGTTTTGTTTTGAATCCACAGCCATAGTGTTAGTGGTGACTGAATGTGGCTTAGGGGATGTAGGTGTGATCACAACAGAAACTGTGATGCTACAGTTTGCGGCAGGCACTTGATTTTTCACTTGACAGACAGGCTGAGCGAAGGCTGTCATCTGTGATGAAATACGAGCTGCCGAATGATGGCGGGATGCTCAGTCTGGCTTCTGGCCAGTCGCTGTTCCATCTCCGCGGTGATGTGCTACAGATGCCGTTTCCTCAGTCATCTCCTGTGGGCCTCGACGTTCTTATTTTTTCAACTCTAGCTCTCTGTTCAGCGGGCTCTCGTCCTTAAAAAGGGGCAGAGCTGCTTCAGTGGACAAAGTGAAAGCTGCCCCGAGTCTCCAGCAGCTTGTTAAGGAAACACGCTGGTGCTCGACAGGCGCCTCCTGTCCCCGGAGGCATGAAAGTGATACTTGGGCCCGATGTTCTCCAACGTCCAACTGGTGGATGAGATAAGCTGCTCGGACGAGCATGCTCCATCACTGGCGTGCGACACGACAGCCCCGGGTGGGACTCTGCAGCTCATCGTTGCTGTGATGCTCCAAGGGCTGGTGCATAAGGGACAATGCATCAGACCTGGAGCTGAGAGACCAGCTCCCTCCATTAGGGAACCAGTCACCCAGCCCTCTAAAGAGACCCAATGGAAACTCTCTAAAACAGGATACACAGAACTTCCTCCATCATGTTCCAGCTCACAATCACACGGCAAACATCTCAAGTTGATGCCATCGTAATTCTGCGTATACAGGATAGCAGTGTACTGCAGTTAACTTTGCCTAAAAACAAAACTGATGAAAATCAATTAAAATCCTCATTGTGTGTGTGTGTGTGTGTGTGTGTGTGCGCATGTTTTAATTGAACAAAAATATAATCACTTAATTTTAAAAGCCTAAGCAGAAAGATGTACTATCCTGACTGTTCTTAAAGTAGGTTAATGTGAAGAGTTTCAAAATAGTCCAATTTAAAAGGTACTCCGTGTTTATTTAAAATCAAGATATAAATGATTATAGCAAATAAAAATATAACTGTAATTAACAGCTTTTAATTCCACCCGATAGGTGTGTGTGTGTGTTGATTGCTTCTTATACTGCCATGGACGCATAACAACCACGTTAACAGGACAAAAAACAGTAACAGATGGCTTTAATAATGACTGCTTTAACATTAAGTTAGAAAGAGTTAACAGCATGAACAGGTCCTACGCTGTGAGGGGTATCAAGCTTCATTTACTTGCTGTAATGCAGGTGTGAGGACAGGTACCAAAAGCACAAATACCCAGACTGGGTACCAAAAGCACAAATACCCAGACGGGGTATCAAAAGCACAAATACCCAGACGGGGTACCAAAAGCACAAATACCCAGCTTGGGCAAGAATGTTCAAGAAAGGTATCTGCACATTAAGGAACGAGTCGACAATATCCATTCATCTGTTTACTTTGCAAATCACTTATCCAGTGCACGGTGAGTCTGCAGTCCAGCACTGGAAGCTAGGGCACAAGGCAGGGGATAAACTGGACAAAATAATTAATTAGAGATTAACTAATTAGAAAATTAATATCCAGATGAAGATTTGAATTGATTTTAATTGATCTCAGTGAGATTGTATTTAAGCAATGCATACATTTTAAACATGATTGTCTGACTGAGGCAGTACTGGGATGACCAGTGGGATTGAGCACAGCGGTAAAACTGCACTAATGGGTGAGGCCCAATTCGCTGAGAGATGCTAATAATCTCCAGTCCTGTGGGCATGGAACATTACCTTTGACAGCACTCACACTGCGTCTATATGTACCAATGCTCCGTGGTTTGGATCTAGTCTGTCGCCATTAGCGCCAAATTAATTTCTGATGTCATTCAGCTGATGCTTTTCCTACAGAATGTCAGCGAGAGCAGTGCTTAATGGGATGGCAGAGAAGTTAGCAGAGTGACATGTACTTGTGACAGTGTTTACCTCTGCGCCTGTTTCTGGCTCCTGTGCATGTCGGGCAACAAATACAATAAACAGTTCAGTGTAATACATTTATAATTCCATCCATCCGTTTTGAAATATCTGCTTATCTGTCCATAGGAGCACAGAAATTTGGACTGACATCCCAAGGTACATGAAGCAATGTATATACCCTTGGCTGGGATGCTAGTGAGTTGCAGGACAGACACACACCGCCACACATCCATACACTGAGAGCCATGTAGTCTCTACTTCTGTAGGATTGTGGGAGGAACCAGCTGTGGGAAACTTAAAGGGTAATTAATGTATTTACTTTATTAATTTAGTTTTTATCATTTCAACTTGTCTAATTTAATGGTAAAATTTGGTAAAATGGTAAAATACATTTACCTTTCTGTGGTGTAAAAGTTTGAAAATCTCCCATGCTGCTCATTAAATTAGATTTTTAACTTGCCAGCATAAGCATTGCTAACACCTTCATAGCTGAACTGAGCTGGAAAAAAATACAAAAATGAACCAGACTAACCAATCTTTTCTCTGAGAAAATGACAGTCTGAATAGCTTATTTCTCCTGTATTGTTTAGTCTGTGTTCCTTATTAGTCCTTATCATTCAATTTGTTTTATTCGTTGTTTGAACTATATTATTTGTTCAGTCTATATTGGACTATATTGTTTGGTTTTTGCCTTGTTTAGTGGTCTGTATTTTTGCATTGTATGGACTGTATTTTTTGGTATACACTCACCTAAAGGATTATTAGGAACACCATACTAATACGGTGTTTGACCCCCTTTCGCCTTCAGAACTG
>JAAGVU020000108.1:746011-778221 GCA_011763525.2 Mormyrus iriodes | reverse complement strand
ACAGTGAACTCTGACTGCACTTTTGAACTGGACTTTCACAGTGAACTCTGACACTGCACCGATGAACTAAGCTTACACAGTAAGCCCTGCACTAGGCTCTCACATTGAACTCTCGCTGCACTGGTGAAGAGGGCTCTTATTGTCAGCTCTGACAGCACTTCTAAGCACTAATAACTAATAGGCATTTTAACACCCAAAACCAGCTAGTAAAAGTACTTAATGAACAAAAAAAAAGGAATTTCTGCATCTTGTTACCAAGTCAAAAGAGAAAATGCACCACAGCCACCCCAGTCGGACTATATTGGTTTAGTGGGTGATGTTACACTCCTGTGCTGGTATAGGTTCATTAATTGAGATGATGCATCTTCATTTGCAGACAAAAATTTTTTAACATAATCTGCCCAATTAACTGTACGGTACTAGTACTATATGGGATGGCAGGAGTAGCTTGCTGGGTCAAGTTCCAGAATTAGCCCTTGTTGTGGTACCTTTGAGCATGGTACACCACAAAAAGACAGCCAACCATGTAAATGGGTGAAGGCAGCACTCTGCCACAAACAAAAGCCCCAGTTAAGTGACTAAATGTAAATTTACCCTAGCGAGCCAAATCTGTACTGGAAGATAACATTGTGATGGAAAGCAGAACATGCAGTTTTAATATTCTCGAAAGAGCTGAAAGAAGGAGAAGGGATACGTGTGGAAAAGCATCATGCCAGGCAGGATGTGCTTTTTTATATAAATAACCACAGATTAAAGAGAAAGACATGGCTTAAGGTGATTATGTCCTTAACACGCCAGCTACTGTAGCCAAGCAAGCCTTCCGAGTTCCTCCACAGAGACACATGGTCTCAAAAAAAAATCAATCTGATTTTAAGTACGTGGCTTTATGACTGAGAGATGTGGAACATCTGCATCAAATAGCACCATAAACAGATAAACCGCGTCACCTGCTTTAGGGTTATGAATGACTGGATTTTTGTTATGTGCTTTCGAAACTGCACCACATCCACTCAGTGTGTCAAGCTGTCTTCAGCAGATGCAACTGATGCAAATGACATTTGCGCACCTGATCACAGCTTGCTGTCATAATTGTTTAACCAGACACACCGAGGCGCTGAGCCTGCCTCGTGCCGCTAAACTTAAAAATTAAATTCTATTTTAAAACTGAAAGATGAGGAAACGACATCATGACGATAAGCCTGCAGTAGTCTTTTCTGCAAGCAATGAAGGATTTGTGTTAGAAGCAGAAGCTGCATTCCAACTCAAAAGGGACTTGGGGAGAAATACACTTCTCAAAGACTCGCTCAGTTGATTAAGATGATATTCGATTAATGTCTCTAAGGGAGGGAAACAAAAACCATTCTCACTGGAAAAAAAATCTGCAGCTTTTACCGACGTAACAAGGAGAAGAGACGTATTTGGAATTGTTCCATTCTGGATGGAGAACTAAAACCATATGACATGGGAAAGAGGCTATGGAACAGGTCATTTCCTGAAGGGGGGAGGTTTATAGGTTATAGGGACAGGAAAAATTGGGACAGCATAATTAGGGAAAGAAAGCACAAGAAAGAGAAGTGAATCAGCACAATAATTCTGGTCCCAACGATGGCCACACCTCTCCTCATCTCACCCACTATTACCAAAATTATGCAGACCTCTAAGAACTCAAGTTTTCCCCTCACCTTTAATTAACACTGGTGACCTTCCTCACCATTCCCGAATGCATATACCATGTAACAGGTGCAGCCATGCAAGGAACCCGAACCAGCATGCAAAGATGAAGCACCATCTCCTGGTGATTAACAGTGCTACGTATGGGGCAGCTTGCAGCTCAGTGATTAAGCCCGCAGAAAAGGGTTCTGCTGCAGTACGTCCGAGCAGGCTACATTTGCTTCAATGAAAGGTGCCAGCTAAACATTCACATATTATGAAGCCAAAATCTCACCCAAAGCTTCTGAATTTATCAGTCTCATGGGGAGTCCAGGAATTTCTCCGACCCCTCCCTAAGCCACTACCTGGGATCAAGAGAGGAGCATTGAGCCATGGGGCCCAATTCACAGTCACCTTCAAGGGACAGTCAGGCTCAGGGATCCATCAGCCAGCTCCGCCCAAGCCAATTTCTTTCACACACCGACTTTCTCATTAATAGAAAATGCTTTCTCATTAACTTATGGCCATTGCCCACACTTTCTGATTTCTGTCGATGGGATGTAATAGATTGAAACTGAGGCTGTCGCACCCCCCCCCCCACACCTCAAAAAAAGAGACACTACATATTACCACGCAGCCATTATGAAGGTGAACTTAATTGCTTCATTTGAATTATAAAATGAGACTTTCCCTTTCACAATATCAAATAAATCCGATGTCGAGGAGGGAACGACTCTCCCCTTTGCAGGAAGAAAAGAGTTAATTGTTTGCCTGGTTCTGTGTGATTGTCTCTGACTTAGCTGCTAAATAATAATTAATAACAAACAATAAAAAGGCCAGCGGAAATTAATATTCTTCATTTATCAATAAAACATCACAGAAAATAATGAAGTTGGAAGCTGCAGCTATTACAAGTTCCCTAGAAAGGGCATGAACTAACTAACTAAAACAATAGCCAAAAGCCACATATCTTAGTTCCCAGTTTTGGCCATAGTGACATTTCTCCCTGTAATTCCGCCAATAATTCATCAAGTGATACCCTGCAGTTTTGTCTTTTACTTATGTTTGGCTTCTGCCACAGGATAAAAACAAACAAACGAAACAAAACAAAACAAAACAATGCTACTAGAAAACAAAGAACCTCTGCTGACTTCCTGTCTTCCATCAGTGGGAACACCCAGGCAGCATGTTTGCTTCAAGTTGATATTTTTCCTAACCAGCTCTGAAGGGTCCTGCGGAAACATACATCCCCCTTAACTGCCCCCCCTACAGCAACAGTCTAGCAGTGAGAATTGTGAGAGTGGGCAGCTATGTTGCTGTGAAGAGCAAGCTTCCTCAACCGATAAGGCAGAAAGGCATGCTGTATGGAAGGTGGAGAGATATGAAAGGCAACTAGATTTATTATTGTACTAAGACATAAATATAGTACTTACACAACATTTTTGAAAAGTAGCAACTGACTGCTGTAGACCCATACTCTCGGTCTTCTGTATTCATCCATTGTCCATAACCCCATATCCAGTACAGCATCGCAGTAAGCCTGACACTTATACTAGGAAACAGAGGGCACAAGGCAGGGGACACCCTAGGTGGGACGTCAATCACACAATACATGACTAATTCATCCAAAATGAATATCTTTGGAACATATGAGGAAACCCATGCAACCTTCAGGAGGGCATGCTAACTCCACACACAAAGACAAATTTCACTTTCCATCTCTGCATATTTCTCAGCATTATAAACTCTCGCCTACAGCCAATCACATCATTTTCACTGTAGGTATTTTCAATTAGCACTTACACTTCTGTTATTTTTAAAGCAAAGCAATGTGAGGAGTTAGTAGATCAGAACAGGTGAGAACCTTGCATTAACACGTGTGTTTCTGGGGTTGCAAAATGCACTCTGCAACACGTTTCTTTAAAAGTAGAATATCTTTTATTGTATCTGTACGGGTAACAACTGCAATGAAATTTCAATTTTAGCATACCACATATATTCCACTGGGGGAGCTTGGGGTCAGACCACATGGCTAGCCATTTATCTAGTGCCACTGATGCAGTTGGGGTTTAGGATCTTACTCAAGGGCCCAAGTGTAATATGATTGCTCTTTTGGCCGTGGGATTTGACCTGGAGATCTTACAGACACAGACTATTAACTCACAGAGCCACACGATGCACAAACACAAAAGTCAGACATAAGAGCCACAGAAGTCAGAAGGAAAAATAATCTTTCATGAATTCAGTGTTTCTGCTTAGAAGTGGCTTCATAGCTTTGGGGTTGGGGGCTCGATTTCCAGTCCTGCTTCGGTGTGCATGGTGTCTTTACATGTTCACAAGGTACTCTGGTATCCTTCCACAGTCCAGAACTGTATTTAGAGGAAATGATGTCTGTAAACTTCCAACAGCGTGTCTGTGCTGGGTCAGTGTTGGGTCAGCTCTGCGATGGACTGGCATCCCAATCAAGATGTCCCCTGCCGTGAACCACATTCTTCATAGGTTAGAGTTCAAGTGCTGGATTACTTTCCAAGGTTAATTAAGAACTAAGTTAATTTTAACAGGCCCAGCAACTATAGAGAATTTAAACTCATTTACAGTGCATCCCAGGTGACATCCTCCTGTGTAACATTTATGGTTGTTAGAGATTTTGGGCCCCATGAAAAAATATCACATCGGGCCCCCAACCCAGAACAATCATATTATGTTCACCGTTTTTTAGGGTTCCTGTCCCCCAGGGGCCCTTGGAACCACCCCCACCACCACCACGTTTACAGCGCCCCTGGTTATACGATCGGTTATTTAAGCATTATACCCGGTTATCAGATCGGGCAATGCCCAGCCTGGCACGAGGACACGCATGTGCGGTGCTTGGCAGGTTGGCTGCGTGAGATCTGGATATTCCGTTAATAGCAAGCGGCACATCTTCTGAGACCCGTCAAAAGACGTCAACGTGGCAATTGACAGCTAAAAATCTGGACCGGCTGTCGATTCCATGCAATATTCATACTGCATGTACTGACGCTAAAGCCGGGAAACAGGCTCCCAAGGTCCTAGAGCTCCGTGTTATATTTTTATCAGTAATAGCAGAAAACGCACACACAAACATACTAAAACATTCCCTTCAAGCACTGGAGGTGAATCTGTGTGTCTGAGCTGAGAAAAAACAGAACTGGTTTTGTCCTGTGGGGTGAACAGTTCGTCCCATTAGACTCCAGATAAGGGAATTCAGTTCAGAAAACGTTATACATTAAACAATATTTCCACTGCAGGGAAAAGACCTTTCACTTTATTTATTTATTTGCCCAGAAACCCATTTTATGGTAAACTAGTGCAAAATACTACCTGCCGCATTTATTTGCCTGTGTTGGTTGCATATTTGATTAAGTAATGCGCCGCCAGCTTTTCAGGATGAAAATTTATGGGGAAGGTGGTTAGAATGTTAAATGTATGAAGAAGGTAGTAGTAGGGCACCGAGACAAGTTTTTTTATTTATTTTACTACAAATTCTAATATGGTTTTCGTATAATTCTGAAATAAAGGGAGATGAACTTGTTTGCTGTTTAATGCTGAAAAGGTGCCAGACTAAAAAATCTCTTTGTGGTGTCCAAAATTACATTAAGAGCACAGAAGTTTCTGTTTCCTGCGGCAGCCCACTTTCATCACCACAGCCGAGTCAGCCTCAGTCGAGGTGGAATTTTTTTTTTATCATTTGAAATATTTCTAAAATTACTAGCGGAGCATAACATTTGAACATGCGTTCAAATTGAGGTGCAAGTGAATTACGCAGGTAACTAGGTGAGGACTGTGGACACTATAAATAATGGCCAAAATCGTTTCGCGCTTTTGCGGTTTTAACCATTTATCGGTTAAAACCAATCAAGCTTCAGATGGGTTCAATTACGAGAAATGTTCTGCGCGAATCAAAATCGAAAGAAAAAATATTCAACAAGATGAGTACAAATGTAAATACTTAAGAGGGACCGCCGACCCTTTTCGTCTGTTTTTATAAAGTGAGCGGTCTTCTTTCACGTTTGAACAACAAAACAACCCAAATTACATTAAACCCATGCAGCATAACTATAAAATCAAAAAGACGTTGTTAATTTGGATTTTATCGTGATGTTACAGCTGCTGACAGTCTTGCAGCCTTCGCTCCATACTGATACACTTTAGTCACACTTCAGGAGAACGAGATCATTGCGTTTCCCAAATAAATCGCCGCAAACACTGCTCTTGACAGCTTATAATAATCAAGGGAGTCTCGGGGAACCATTAATAGCTGTCTTTCCTCGTTTACCATGACGACTTGCCGGCTGCCCGGTGAAGTGGCTGAGTTTGTTTGGAGACATGGGGGCTTTTCTCCTGAAGCCCGCTCCGTGCGGTCCAGCGCCCGCAGCGTCGCGGAGCTTGAGACGCCAAATAGCCTGGGACTCCGGCTGGCCGCACAATGGCAGGGGGTAGTGAGTCAGCACAGGCTCTCCCCGAAAGACTCATCCATCTCTACTGCCCGCTTTTCTTTTGTACGCCTGGCCAATCTTTCCGCAGTCTCTGTGCGCACGAATAAACACCGCCATCCCTTGGTGTGACTGCATCCCTTCTTTTTAGGTTTCTCCGCTTTTTCTTTTGCCTGTTTAAGGCGCTTTCCATCTGATTTCCCAGCAAAATAATTTCTCTGCTTTATAGGTGCTCGGTTTATGGATATATACCTTTCCTGCTTTCCTGCTTATAGACTATTCCCCCATCTCCAGGCGCTTCCTTGTGAAACACACACACACACACGCACGCACGCACACTTAAAACGTTTAACTCAAACTGTGATCGACACATAACCAGTAATGACATACAATCTGTTTTCCTCCAAACATTCCCTTTTAAAGTGTCTGTTTCTCACCCGGTCTCAATATCTTTGTAGGTCTATTTATGTATGTTAAATGCACATTGCCTTGTACTCACTCAGACACAGCTGCTCGTCATATAATTGGATAAACCTGCTAGCTCTACTTTATCATTTAATTATACTTGCTTAATTTTTAAGCGCATATGATATAGAATCCCGCGGTATCGACAGAAAATGTATTTGCCGCGAATTTTACAGGTATTTTAAACTAATCTGGAATTGAAAATCCAACATTCCCCAAAAAATTAGTTTTCAAAGAAGATTACTAGAAAAAAAGACACCTGTTGTGTATCCAAACGCTGCTGTTCACCCAAACATCAGTGAATAGTCATCTCTCTATGATAAAAAACAAAGTGTTTCCTGTGTGTAAATGTGAGTTATGGTAATATGAAGGTTTGTAATTCAAGGGAGATTTTTGATCTCCCTTCAACTAACCAAACGGTGATGAGTAATCTCAGAGAGCCAAGCACCAGTCAGGTTACCAGTCAGCCTCCACTGATATATAACTTATATATTTCTTGCTCACTCAGCCAGGGCCAAAACGGAAATTAGATCTCAATTTTGATTATTTCCCCCAAATTGAACACCAGTGTGTGAGTTCGTGAAATTACAGCAATGAACAGCGTTTTCCTTTTTTTTTTAAGAACGTGACATTTGCACAACGCAGTGAGTGGGTTTTCCTTAATGAAGGACGGAGATCGGTAATAACCGCAATGTTGTGCTCAAATGGAGGGAAGACAGAATGAAATCACATTCCTTCTTGTTAAGTATTGTGACGAATGCCATTCCATTTAATTTGCTTTTAAGAACTCCATATATTCCTTCTGTGATATAAGGTGAGTGCTGAGCAAAAAAAACATTAACGCATTTTACTACCTATTCCTTACTTGTTGTTATATGGCATCATTACCTTCATTGCTGTGCATATTTGACCTAAAAACAGGTTCTTGGTGATCTTTCATTATTTCCCCACCCCGAAGAAGCCAGTAAGCTGCTTCGCACACATCACAGCCAGTGCTGCTGTGCATGTTGTTGTGTCTCTTAAATGCCCAGCTCTTCTCATCCATGCAATAAAAATACTGGATGCGTCACAACACCCAACAGCGATGAATGATCTTGTCTATTCATCAGATTGTTATTCCCCAATGGCTTTGTAGTGTGCGCACAGTAACCGTCCACGGTGAGGAAGATGTTGCAGCAAGAAGACGCCTTGAAGAAATTAAATTGGAATTTAATCATTTAAACAAATGGCAGAATTCAAATGCCAGGCTCTCCGTGCCTTTCTGCACTACTTTGGTTGGTAAACATTGCTGTAGAATATGTAAATTCCCCAAGACTTGAGGGGGGTGGGGGGGTATGCTTCCACAAGGACGTGAAACTCACCTTCCCGTGACACACACCTCCTGAGAAACAAAACCCCCCCCCCAAAGTCTTTGAAGCAAAGGCAGTCAGATGCACACACGAGAGAGATCAAATGTAGGAGAATCTCCCAAAGAACGGTGGACTCTGTATCAATACTGTGAATGCTAAGCGACACGGTAATTTAGTTGGTCTGCTTTTTGTTTGTTGTAACGTTCCTAACCTTTTTTTTTAATCTGAAGCCCTTGGGATGTACTGAACCCTGCATCTATGTGAGAAAAGCGATGGAGAACTGTGGGGGCTTTGGGGAAGCCTAATCTACACCGCCAGGACTGACTTCTCCACATGAATCTTTTGAAAGGGAATAATGAATGGGATGCACGTTCCCAGTTCCTATTTCATGCACTGGTTATGTCTCCTTATGTAGATCACTTATTACCATTTGAGGTGTCCTTGCCTGATAAACATATTCATGGTGGCATTCTGTTGTGGAGGTGGCTGGTGGGAGGGGGGCCTGTAAGGAAGAAGTGTATGTTTGTGCGTACACTCGCTCCGGGGGCTGTGTGACAAAACAATTCTTAAAGGTCACAACAGAGACCCTTGTTGGGCGTGAAAAATATGGACAGGCTGTAAGCCGGATAAGGCGGTGGGGGGGACCAGGTTCATGCCGCGATTTCCCCAAGAGGTGCCGTCTGAGATCTCCATGCGGCAAAGATAACGGTTCTGCCATTTCTCGTACTCTGAGGTTTCCCATCTGCTGTCAAAACCAGCTACAGTCCAGGGCTTTTCTTATTATATCCACTGTCCAATCATAGCTGGATTAGATCGTTGTGTGATTCAGCAGGCTAAGCCTCTGTGCCTGTGATTAGAAGGTTGCTGGTTTGAGCCTCAGGCCTGGCATAATAGTCACATGTCTGGGACCCTTGAGCAAGGCCCTTAACCCCCAGCTCTAGGGGCTCTACCTACTGGCTAACGCTGCACTGTGACCCCCAAGCTTACTCTCACCTGTATGCAAGTCTGTGTGTCTCATGGACAGCAACATTGGGTGGGTGAATAGTGAACTTTCCCATGGGAAAATAAAGTACATTAATAAAGTATCACTATTCTATTCTATTCTATTCCAAACCTATCCCTGGAAGCACAGGGTGTGTAGCTGTGGCACCCCCTGGATGGGATGCCAAAGCATTGCAAGCCATTAAAATACCCTCTCATTTACTCACACAAAAATACAGTGTCTTTGGATAGTGAGAGACATATAAATAGCTTAGAGACTTTGAATCAACAAGTAGCATTACGCCTAAAGTTATATTAGCAGCATGCATTAGTGCAATATGCTCCATTTCACTACATGTTTTGAATGTGGAGCAAAATCACACCAGACATCAATTACTAACTTACTTGACCACAAGAAAGGGTAACTAGATATAGGTGCATACATGCACTCTGTAGAATCATGGGTCTGAAGACCACAAGACTCGGAGAAGTTCCACATTAGCACCTCGTGTCCCGTAGGTTTCACCTGCTTCATAACTGAGAAGATAACACAAAGGGACCACCATGCAAACTCCCCTACCATGGGTGCCTCTAGGTTTTTCTTCCAGGGGGTGCTAGGTGAGAGAGCCCAACCAGTGAAGTAAATTTGTAAAAAATGGTAAATACATTTACAATAAATAATCATTACACATTACTAACACACACCATATTTTGAAATATGACATCACAAAATAATTTACGTTTATTGAACTTAATACGTTAAAATGGCATTTTCATCTGACCAGTAGGGGGTGCAATTGCACCCCCTGCACACCCAAATAAAATCACCTATGTCCGCTACCCTGGGATTTTCAAAATAAAGTCACGTCTGAATAGTATGATAGCTTCAAGGACCCGCCAGACCACACGGATGGCAGGTCCAAAGATTTATAGGCTATGGGGTGTTTTTGTGAAGAATCATGTCGTATCTGTATGTACGGTGTCCAACAATCGTTACACGGTGAAGATCCACGACGGGTGCCAGGATACCGTCTGCGCACCCAGACACTGCAGGAGTGTTTTCGCTGCCCCCGAGTCTCGAACGACCACCTGGACGCTCCTGAGAATGACGCCATGCGGTTGACCCTGGGAGCAGATGGCGAGAGCGGGCTCTATGGCGGGAGGCATGCCGGCACGCTGACAGCGTGGGTGCACGCGGAGCACGGACGCCACGCGTGTGGCCGTCAGTCACCATGGCCGCACGCAGGGCCACCACACTACGTGACGACACCTCCCACGCATGAATTTCACACACGCGCGCACAAGCCTTGCACGTATACACACACGCCCAAAGTAAACATACAGCCACAGGCATCAGGGCCTGGACCCTTGCCAAGTAGAAAAGGAGAGATTGCACTCGGCGTACAGAAAGGTCTAGATCATCTTATATAGCTGCTTATGATGCTAAGTAGCCAAAACAACAAAGCAAGCATGCCATATAAAAATTAGCTACATGTCAACGATCCAAAACATGTAACCAGAGGTCAACACTACGGTGTATTCAAGCACATTTCGATCAAAATGCAATTTTTACTGCAGAAGTGGTATTTAAAAATGTGGACTACATAGCTTTTTTTTCGCAATCGAAACATTTTGCCAAGTTCGTTCGTCCGTTTATGGTCGGGTTGACGATCCCTGCATGTAACTAATAAGGATCAGTGGTTAACGGGGTTTGAGGCTTTTAAAACAAAATTTTAACTGTTTGCTGCTGGAGAAAAGTAGCACATATTCTCATCGCTGAATAGCGGGAACAGGTACGCCATGCATATCCCGTCACATTCAATGCTAATAAACATTTTTAATAGTGGATATAAAATTGCACTTTCCAGTTGCATGGTAGTCCTATGCTCATTTCTTAGTCCTGTCATCCAAACTGTATTAAATATTAATACACACTGGCTTTCCTGACACCAGAAGCCTGGCTACGTTGTGGTCCATAATTGCATTATACATGAGCAGAATGCAGCTTCTGCAGGGCTGCCTCAGTGCCAACAGTGGGGTCCAGTAGAGTTGATGGTAGAAAAAAGAAAAGAAATTTAACCGTTTGTAAAGCATTTTGTAACTTCTCAGAAAACATTCAGTCATTCTACATCAAGTAAAGTCAGCTACGGTAATTATACCAATAAATAGAGCTGGAAGTCTCTCCCCCGCACCCCAGCTCGTTCTCACACACAATTTATTGCTTAACGACATGCCTCCTCATAATTTCAGGCAGCATTTAGGTAGCAGAGGGGAAGGGGAAGTTAATTGACATTCGGTGTTCTGTGCACAAGAGCCACTGGCCTTCGTTATCGGTGCGGGAAGAAGCAGTAAGTGGCGGGAACTCAGGAAATGGTCTGAAACACGAAAGAGAGACGAGATACCCAGCTTTCCGGAAGACGTGATCTAGACCACAGACTTGGATCCAGCCTTTCTAGACATGTTCAAAGAGGCAGAAATTCTCGTTTCCCTTTTATAAATTCTGATAGGGTGCTGCAGATGGAACGGTACTCCAGACCATTATCTGCCTTGAGTACATCATCACTGCGGAGTAGAGGATGAGAGCGACTCTCCCCCATTACTCAGACGAGTATCGTGCCAGCTGATGCACCGAGGAACAGAAGAGCCTGAAGGACAGCTGAGCCACATGTTCATCGTCCTAAATGCCTCATACCACGGGCACACGTTAGGGGAGATCTAATAAATGAACCCGGTGCCAGATGCTGACAACACAGATCTGCTTCATTCGTAACTCTGGCAAAAGGCCCCTTAATGTAAGAGGAGGGTATGCTGATTGTTCTGATCAAGGGCATAGGAGAGGGTTTGATATTGTGGGGGGGGGGGGTTGGGGGCACAACTTAATAATTTAAATGTAAAGGTCTGGTTTTTGAGGGGACGGGTGATGCCAAATTAAATATTGCGGGGTAAAGGTCCCCCCCATTCTTTCTGGTTCGTATGCCCCTGATCCTGACCACAGTTTGAAGATAAAATAAAATTAAAACTTGAATAAGTGAACTGAAGGTCATTCTCAGTCCATCTTCTAGCTGTAGCTGTTCCTCACATGTCAGGCGGTCATGTGACCTTTTATTACCCATTAATCAGGATCAGAGAGCTACAGGAGCTATAAAGCATGGTCATAAAACGTCAGGTAAGGTTCAAATTAGAAATGTTATACAGAACTGATAATAATGACAACAATCAGCTGTTTTAACTGTTGGTCAAATATTTCAGTGCAAATGGCTTTGTATGAGAATACGAAATATTCCACATAAACAGGTTGACTCCTTCAAAAATACAGTGAAAATTCTGGAGGTGGGATAGTTGGACTAAGAGCGAGAAGCAGCGTGGTCACAGGTAGTTCAGGGCAGGTGACAGCTTGTTGAAGGCACCTTTCAAAAAAGGGCATGAGGTGCCCTTTAAGTGAGATGAATGGACTACCAGCAGGAATGTTTTTAATGGTCTCCGGTTGCATACCTAACCTTTCAAAGAGAGTGCAGACCATTGCCGGTTAGACTTTTTTTATTGCCCTAATTTTTGCCCAAGTGAGATTTTCCCAGATTTTTTTTACAGAACCTACCAGAGACACTGGAGGTCTGTTGCATCTGTAATACTGTCAGTACATTACATCTCAATGCGGGTGTAAGAGGTCCTTGAAATGGCTTGTTAAAATCTTGTTAAGACCTCAGTGCCAAAGCTTCCTTGTTCCTTCCATGTATGACTGAAAAAAGTCTCAGATAATCAGAGTACAGTTTAATTAGCATTCTGAGTAACTTTTTTTCCTGTGTTATTTGTATACAGTACTGTGCAAGAATTGTTTAAAGCAATTTATCTTAGTAGAAAGTGTTTGCTCAGAAAAAAAAACAATTTCACATTAGAACGCATGCAAATCAAGAGTAACACAATAAAAAACTAACAAGAATTTTTTCTATTCTCTACAAAAGTTACTGATATCTGTTTGGATAGCTATTTGAACACAGCTTCAGTTCCCGAACCTCTCCGCAGCAGCACCTTAGCGATTCCACCACCTCACTTTATTAATTAACCTGATAAGCTAAAATAATTAGTAAGATATTACTTAGCCAAACATGGTATGCTAGTTGGTGAGTCAAAGAAAACATGGGTGTGTTTTTGTAGCAAATACTGGGGTGACTTTAGGAGACGTTTTGAGATAGCTGAGCTAACACACTTTGACAGACATAACACCATAGTTGCATACCTACAAGAAGATTATTTAAACATCGTTTTCTTTGACTGCCTAAGACTTTTGCGCAGTACTTTATGTACACACACCAGGTAAAATAGCCTGAGCAGACCGGCATAAGGCAGCTCGATTAAATCACTTTGAGATCCACACATTGGAAAAAAGGGGACAAAAAAAACATTTCTGGGAGATTATCCCTTCTTGGCAGGCAAGCAGGGGACCAGTTCCTGATAAGCCCACCTTCCGATAAAGCCAGCGGCCCTCCAGCAGGCGACGTGGCCCTGCCTGGCCAGCCCGCGCTGCCAACCGGGCCTCCGCGGCGCCAACCTTCTGCTCCTCAGCACGCCTGGAGCAGTGCAGTCTCAGGCCAATCGCTAATTACGAAGGTCCTCTCTCCACGCTCGTCTCTCTGCTCACCCGAGCAAACAGGCAGCGTTGCGGAAACCCAGCACGTCAACATTCTGAGCTACAAGAACCTCTCTGCGTGGTCGGGGCCCCCATGCTCCCACTGCTGAATGGGCAAAGCATTGGGGGAAGGGAAGGATAATGGGGCTCTGGAAATGAGAAGATCCCTCTGTTGGTACTGAATCATCCTGAACAGACTTAAACTGGGGTTACATCTCTCTAGTGCGGTGTATCCCAATCCAGTCCTTGGGGACCCACAGTCGGTACATGTTTTTGCTCCCTCCAAGCTCCCTATCAGACAGTCCACATTTTTACTCCCTATCAGGAGCTGGGAGGGAGCAAAAATGTGGACTGTCTGTGGGTCCCCGAGGACCAAATTGGGAAACACTGCTCTAGTGTGATATGGGGTAGTGTGTGGCCCTACAGGTTGGGACTCTATGCTAGTGAAGAGGCCGATGCTTCAAATCCTCTGCTGGCAGAGAGATGTCAGCGTTGGGCCCTTGAGCGAGGTCCTTAACCCCAATTACTGCAGGAATGCTGTCTGACGCTGCTCTCTGATCCTCACTTATACATCGCTCTGGATAAAAGCATCTACCAAATGAATAAAATGAAAAATGTTACTGAAATTTCCAGTGTCAATTCTTAAGTTCTAACACTGTCCCTGTCCAAATTCCCGCCAAACGGACAACCTTTTCGACAGGTAAATTCCCACCATACCCACCATCACCCCTTCTACTGCTCATCTATGAGGTCCTGTGGTGGGATCAGCACCCCCGACAGGAAGCATGGGTCAACGATGTCAAGCGAGTCAACGATGAAATGCCAGTGTCTGCACCAATCATTAAAGTGTGTGATAAATAAGCTTGTTCCAAAAGGCTATTCACAACTAGTTTTTTCTTTGTCTGAAGATGAGGCATTGCTGTTTTTATATCTGCGGAGCACAGTTCAAACACGATGAAAAAATTGTTCTCTGGCTTTGTAAATGGCATTACGCAGCATTCCACAGCGAGCGGGCCTGAGAAATGCAACACAAAATGAAACCCAACAGCACCAAATACAACTGATGTTAAAAAAAATTAAAAGAACACCGAAGACTCAGAGCCCATTTTGAATCCCGTTAAATTACGACGAGCGATTTGCCACCATCAGCCGCGTTATGCGAGTCCGTGTCGCCGCGTGTTACTCAAAATGCTCGTTCCGTCTGCCGAAAGCGGTGCGATCCCTTTCATATGCAGACAGATCCCTAGACCTCTGTACTGTACGGCTCCCACTGGGGCTTATTATCTGTGATCCGCGGCTGCCTGGCTAGGCGCCAACTCGCCAGCCGTGCGTCCAGGCGCTGCAGTATGGCAGAAAGCGGACTCCGCATATTATGTATTCTCCGCAAACCCGGCATCTCCTCCTTCTGCCGCTGCAAAAAAAAAGGGAGAGAAAGAAAAAAGGTTTTAGCCTGAATTCCAAATGGTGCTGACTGAAAGAAAGGCATGCTTAAATGCGGACCTGTCCGGACGGGTCCATACTCATTTTAAAGTCTTCCGACGTGTGCTGTTCACAGTTCAAGCTAAGCCGCCAGGTTCCGTCACTAGACGGCCTCTTTGAAATGGGCGACGGGCTTGTAAGCGGTAAGATATATAAAACTTTCAATGGAGTTACATCGCAGGGTTGATTCTGCATCTCAGGAGTGCGTGAAAGGCCGCTAAATTTATTTATAAATAGTGATTAAACTAGTAACTCACTCCTAATCCTATCAGACGTTCATTATGAATGCATCCGAGAGAGGAAGGAGAACAGGGGCTTGTAGAAAGGGGTCTTCTGTGACTCAGAAGTCAGAATGAACACCGGCTCAGAATGCACGGGAGATGAATGGCGATTTTACAGCTCCTGGTGGAAACCTGCACATGCATGCAGGATTCGTACTGCAACTGCAGAGTGGCGCTCAGACGCTTTCCACAATATGCAGATGTTTGGGGAGAATGTTGAACGACAGAAGCAAGCACATGTTTCAAACATGAAAGGAGAAGAGGAACAGGGACACTTCCATTAGAGGAGTCTTTTGTCTGCTGTTTTTTGCCCGGCTAAGTCCAGCACTGCTTCTAGCTAGGAGGTCATTTGAATTCACCGGGACCAAACGTGGCCAAGGGGAAACGCGCAATAATATCAGCGTGTCTCTTATTATCAATAATTGAGCCTCTGGAGGTGGGCGGTCCGAGTCAGCAGCCGAGCCTTGGCCAGCTGTTATGGACGTTCCTTCAGCAGTTCACCATTTTGCCAGGTCTGATGGAGGACCATGCAGCTCTGTGGCATTTAGGCTACTGATGCCATTCGCGTTCGGTCGTCTGCTCAATAAAGACCAGAGAACACTAGCAACTTCCTGTCAGATGGCTAGTCTGTAAAGGATCGCCCTTCTGGGTCACTGAAGCTTGGTGAATGACTACCTCTCAAAGACACTGAATCCCGTTACTGTTGATATGTATAGATTAATAGTATGACCCTTATCAGGAGCACCTTCAGTGCAGGCCAGATAAATACATTAGCCCTGAAGTAATGCGAAGCCAGGGGGAGTTACAGTTATTGGTTGCGCTTAGTTAAGTGACAAATATCTTACTGAATCAGAGCATTGTGCTAACAATGCAAAGGTTGTGGGTTTGAATTCCAGAGAGCACACAAAATTATAGCCCTTCCTTCTACTGTAAGTCGCTCAGTATAAAGCATCAGGTAAATGAATTAAATGTCAAATGTGATATTAGACATAAGGGAATCAGCTTGTGGGCCAACCATTGCTTTACTGGCATCAAAATAGACCAGAATCCAAAAAGAACAGTGAGCTTTCACTGCATTTGGCCATGTGGGTAGGATGCTGTGTCACTTTCACGGAAACATGTGTGAGTCATGCAAACACGGCTTGGGGCATAGGCCTTGCCATGAACACAAGGCAGAAATGCATCTCTAATCTCTTCATGAGTGCCAGAGTGCCACACCCTTATCAATGAAGAGGGTGCAAATGGACAGATCCTTAATTCACTGGTATTTCTATGCACCAGTGACAACAGACGTATTATTTATGGAAGAATACTGGCATTGTGAAGTGCACAGACATACAATGCTTCAGATTCATACTATGCATAACAATGCACACCACTTTCCGTGATCTTGGCAGAGTGTGGTGTGTCATCAGACAAACAGAAATCTCGAAAGGCATACATTTCACTGATTAATACAGGGCGGGCTGGTGGTGCCTTGGTCTGTGTATTCTTGTCATGCAAGATTTCTGATCTCTGCAAATATCCTTCTGCTCGCTCTCCTTAAGAGCACCCAGGGCTGGTGTTATGCATCCCATGATTATACAGCTGTGGATGATGACATTCCTGAGGTGCCTGAGGAGGGGGGTGGAGAAATAGTGATGGAAACACGTGTGATAAGGGTCAGGAAAGAAAAGAAACTGTTTATTTTTCACTATGGAGGTGGCCATTTTTACATTTTTACAGCCGTGGACTGCCTTTCAAGGTGCCGGTGGCATTCAAATATTTTAGTGGGCAAAATAACTGTGAATTATCAAAGGGTTAACAAGGTACACAGGTTGTCGCCTCTCAACCAAATAAGGCATCAATGATTGTACATCAAAACGCTACCTTTCAAGAAGCTCATCTTATTTTCCGTACATTTGCTATCATACATCATTGATTTACATATGTCATATTAAAGCCCAAGTGAGCTCTGGATTTATCAGACATGTATATTTGCCCTCCATCTTATTAATGCATGTATTCACAGCAGTATGTCAAATATTTCAAGACCATCCATACGGACACACCTACAGGAACCATGGGTTGGGTATCCAGGGATGCATTCATGAACCAAGGCATGCTTGCCTCAGCCTACTCAAGCTGTCACAGACACTTGACTTAATTTGAATGGCAATACTAGAAGAAATGCTAAAAATAAACCTTGCAAAGTATCAAAGTCTTCTGTGTGGCAGAGTCTGCATGAACACCATAACACCTCTGATGATTTAATCTACAAGAAACGCGCTTAATCGGACTCGTAGGAAAAAATCAGGTTGTTTGGAAATGGATAAAACTGTAAGCTACATCAGACAAATCTTAACTGACAAGGAGGATATTCTGTTTTATATATATGTTTTGATGTTCACAACAAAATGTATAATATGAAATTAGCTTTGAGCCTTTTTCCATAAGTACATTTAACCCAAGGTGCAAAAAATTGTCGTATTCAGTACTATGCCACGTTTGTGTTTGACTGGCGAATTTCAGGGAAATCACAACACAACTGTAGCACAAATTCAGAGCAAATACCTGACTCTGATCCTGCAAGGGCCTGCGCACAAGTTCATGAAAGAAGAAAGTAATGATACACACATATATTTCGATAGTTGTATTAATACTCTAAATGTAACCTGACACAAAACATCCAACCAGCGAAGTCCTGTGTGTTAAACAGGTCTCTTCGTCAGCTGACGGTATGCTGCTAAAAATGTGAATACCAATGCCGACCTCTCTACCGAATCGTCTCCATGGCAACCTGGACGTGGATGAAATGGGGAGCTCTGCGGGGAGGGGGGGGCACAGCGGGCAGGGGTTTCCGTTAGTTGTATACCTATAATGACGTGTTTCAATTAGGGTCGTACAGTTTACCCAGCAGCATGCCTCCTGTGTGGCACTGGCTCTCTGGTGGTTCTGATAGCGGTCTTGGTTCTGATCCAGTCAGGGTCTTTGTATTAAACCATACATAACAGAAACCCAGCCTCACAGGTATTCAAGTATTGTTGCAATAATAATAATAATAATAATAATAATAATAATAATAGTAACAATAATAATAATAATAATAGTAACAATAATAATAATAATAGCACATTTTTACCCAAAAAACTAAATCCTTTCCTCACATCACAGCCCAGTGGTTTTTTAGGCTAATGAAATGCCTGGAAAAAAAAAACCCTGCTGACTCTGCTCTTTGTACCCATTCTTCAGAAAACTGCTTTGTTTAAATTGGTAACAAAACAGCCAGTACCTTCAGAAATATTTACACTTTATACACCAGAGGCGTTCCGGATTACTGCACAGTACGTGTAATGGGAATTGAGAACTGTACACTCAAAACGTCCATAAAAGAGGGCAGTGTTGGGTGTACCAAACAAACTGGCAGAAGTCCAGAGGAAATGGACAGGATACCTACTTGGCCTAAATACAGATTCACTTTGAAACCACTTCCCAGTACCTGCAGCCTGAGAGGGCACACAGGTAAAATAACCTGAAACTTCTAGGTGGAATTTGTTGAATTGTTTTGAAAAGCAATGATCCAAAAAAGTGAAGATAAATATGAATGCGTTTAATGCATACCATATGAAAATGCCCAGGGTCCCAGTCTACAAACATCTCAGTCCCAGAAAGACCCCGGACTACATATGACCTTTACCCTAGGCGTCCCTTTCAGCCTGTGTTTAGGGCAGCCATATATCACGACAGGACACAAGAGGTAATTTCACCCTCTGCCAAGCAGAGGAGGGCGACTTTAAATGGGGACTGGAATCACTCTGTCTCCCCAGGAGTAGTATAGGGGGAGGGGGACAGTACTGACAGCTTTACAGGAGTGCTGGAAACCTGTGTGTGTGTGGGCGGCCCAACTCCCCACGACACACTGCTGTGTCCGTGCGTTTGGAAAGTCATGGACCGCACGGAACACGCAAGGTCACTGAGACTGGGAAATAAAAAAAAACAAGAACAGTAGGCTGAAAAAGAGAGAGAAAAACACAAAACTCTTTCTTCTGTTTAAAGAGTTAAATCTCCACATGCAGTAATTTATTGCAAAAATTACATATTCGCCAGGCGTATATGAGTAGCATTTTGTGGGAGCTGGGAAAAGAAAGCCAGAATAGACTGCTAAGATTGGCTGGAGTAGTTCAGTATATGTTTGCTTTTTACAAAGCAGCTGTTTGCTTTTCACAGAGCAGGGTAGTTATTTTATGGGGTCGTTCCATTAAGGCTGAACAAGACGCGTAACTGTTGTCGCTGACATGTCCTGCCAGGATTCTGCACAATAAAGACGCACATGTAGCTCATGGTGCACGAGAAAAATTATAGCAGGTGCCTTACAAGTTATTTTCTGATGATCAGACAACAGCGAGTGCTGCGAGTGGATCCATCACAGAGATTGAAATCCTGCCTCGTTTCCTGGTACCACTAAGTAGGCCTCGCTGACAGATCCATCTCCCCTCCTCTTTGGACATTTCTTCTTATTGTAATAGTAATTTTTCTACTTCCTGCCCCTCCCCCCAAATGTACCGCTGTCTTTGTGTCACTTTACATTTATTTCCCTTCCTCTCCACTGCGCCTTTTACCCCGTCCTTCATCCCCAGCTCCTCCCCTCCTCCTTCCGCCCCGGAAGAGACCCCTGCAGGAGCAGACATTTGGCCTCCTGCTGGCCGTTGGCCCAGGCAAAGGAAGCCTATGAGATGCCTACCGACTTGTTCCATAGTGTTCGTCTGCCTCCCCGAGTGCCTTGACAGTTCTCACCTTTTAATTATTTGCAAACCGTCCTGAACCGGGAAACACACATGGTTACATGATGGACTTTGGGAAAGGGTTATGACAGGGCTTACGATCAGGCATTAAGATATGGGCATGCATTGTAGGGGGCCAAGAAAAAAAAGTAACTGAAATTTGATTGATTTGTCACACAACTTCAAATCTAAGCAGGATATCCAATCCCCTCATGCCTAAGCATGTTTATATATCTGTTTTAGAGTTCCTTTATTACATATGAGTAGTACATGCAGTGAGACACTTGCTAAATTCAGTAAAAAACTTTCAAATTTATTGGTTTCATACCAAAAATTATTACTTCATTCATCTGTTCACAAAAAATATCTAAATCACATTAGAAACAACCGGACGTTTTAACATATAACATTCATTTCAAGTACTAATAAAGTCAAACCGAAACTATAGTTCTGGAAGAGCTGTTCTGAGTAAGAGGTTAATTGTCTCACTGGGTGCTTTTTAATTAGTAATGCCTTTGAAATAACATAAAACACCAAACATTTGTGGTGTGTGTGTGCTCTGCTATGGGTTGGCACCCCATCCTGGGTTGTTCCCTGCCTTGTGCCTGTAGCCTCCAGGATAGGCTCCAGACCCCCCCTCGACCCCAAATGGGATAAGAGGTTACAGAAAATGGATGGATGGATGGGTGGACCAAACATTTGTGTTTAGTGTCCCTTTGGCAACCAATGACTACAACTGCTATTAACATCAAAATGAAAAGAACAGAACTGAATGAGTCTGAAGTGTGTTTATGGAATTTTTGACCATTCTTCCAGGAGAGCATTTGTGAGGTGAGGCACTGATGTTGGACGAGAAAGCCTAGCTTGCAGTCTCCGCTCTAATTCATCCCAAAGGTGTTCTATCGGGTTGAGGTCAGGGCTCTGTGCTCCTCCACAGTCAAGTTCCTCCACACCAACGTCACTCATCCATATCTTTATAGACCTTGCTTTGTGTACTGATGCGCAGTCATGTTGGAACAGGAAGGGGCTATCCCCAAACCGTTCCCACAAAGTTGGGAGCATGAAATTGTCCAAAATGGCTTCGTATGCTGAGGCATTAAGAGTTCCGTTTCACTAGAACTATGGAACCAAGCCCAACCCCTGAAAAACAACCCCACACCATAATCCCCCCTCCACCAAACTTTACACTTGACACAATGCAGTCAGGCAAGTACCATTCTCCTGGTAACCGCCAAATCCAGACTCATCCATCGCATTTTCAGACGGAGAAGCATACCTCGTCACTCCAGAGAACACGTCTCCAATGTTCTAGAGTCCAATGGCGGTGTACTTTACATCACTGCATCCAAACGCTTTGCATTGCACATGGTAATGTAAAGCTTGGATGCAGCTGCTCGGCCATGGAAACCCATTCCATCAAGCTCTCTATACACTGTCCTTGAGCAATTCTGAAGGCCACATGAAGTTTGAAGGTCTATAGCTATTGACTCTGCAGAAAGTTGGTGACTTCTGCACACTATGCGTCTCAGCATGCGTTGTCCCCACTCTGTGATTTTATGTGGCCTACTCTGTGGCTGAGTTGCTACTGTTCCCAATTGCATTCACTGGGCTCCTGAGAGCGATGCATTCTTTCATAAATGTTTGTAGATGTAGTCTGCATGCCTAGGTGCTTGATTTTATATGCCTGTGGCCATGGAAATGATTGGAACACTTGAATTCAATGATTTGGAGGGGTGTCCCAATACTTTTGGCAATATAGTGTATGTGCAGATACGTTAAACATTGCTTGTCAATGGACTTTTGTTATGAAACCAATAAATTTACAACATTGTTACAGAATTAAGCAAATGTTCCAAGGTTTTCTGTGAGCACTGTAAGTGAGGTGTCTCTCTCATACACAGTTACTTTAGTCGCTAAACTTGTACTGGGACAAATGAGCCTTTGAGTTCCACAGTGGGGAGATGGTTATGTGTTGTTCGTCACTGACTGGTTTAACCTACCTCTCCACTGGTTACTGCGTTTATTGCATTAGTCAAATTTGCGATAGACAGCCCATGATAAACTCTACCACTGTCTATGATGCGACTTTGTTTGTCAGACCAGTGTTTCGGCACAGTTTGTGTTTGTGTATATGATAATTAAAACTTTAAATCTGATTCCTGAATGTGTTCTGGTTAGGTTTCAAAATGATTAATTTAGACTCATAGCTATTTAAACACCAGAAATACAAACATAAGCCAATATTAGCTAGTAATAATAAAAAATACATTGGTAAGTAAATTTCTTTACAAATTATTTAGCCAAATCCATTAGATGATTTTAAGATTTGCATTACTACCTTAAAAAGCATAAAATCTGCATACATAACAAAGATGCGGATGAATGAACAACAAGACGGTGAAAATAAACTTGGGAGCTGATGCAGGAGGGTTTTAATAATGTAGCTGCTGGGGGTTGTGGGTAATGGTGCAACACATGATGTCCCTGGACAATTGGGATGGAAACGGACAGGCTCATAACCTGGGTAGCTAATGATATCGCAGCTCGTAAACTGTGCCACCGTCACTGTAATCCTGGGAGTGGTTGCAGCTTGTTCCATTTCAGAAAAAAAATGAAATTTTCCCCGCTGCCACTGCTATCGAATTATGAATCTGTCACGGACAGACGCCACCCTGACAAATACAGTAATGGAGCCACCTCAAAAGCAAATGGAAACCTGACAGAGAGAAAACTCTGCTGTTCGAGAATCTCACATCTCTCTAGTCTGTAGCAATAGTCCCGCTACTGTCCCAACTCACCAGGGGCCAAATCTGTCATGTGGAAGCAAAAAATTATTAATATCTCTGCAGTATTGGTAGACACCAACTAGCTTTCACTTCCACCATGTGCCAGCTTTATTGAAGGAGCTACCGTCCTTTTAGTAATTGTAAATCCAGGGCACACATAAACTGTGACCCTTCCCTCTACTGTAAGTCGCTTTGGATAAAAGAGTCACATAAATAAATACAAAAAATGCGAAACTATTTGGTCCGGACAGACAGTTAATAGTTGCAGAACAAATATGTTGGGGAATATCCTCACCAGAGGCTGCTGTCAAAGAGATATTGTCTGATAAACAACCTTTTTAAAAAAATCCCCAGACCTCAGATGTTCCTCCTTAGGGCTTATACTTTTACATATATTTTCATTTCTTTCAAAGTGTGTTTTAACTGGCACATAACTGTGAAATGAAACAGTCAATACTATTGTAATCAAACCTGTTTCTACCATATTTTCTATACATAGGATAGTAACTAACTGCTGCGAGGCAATGCTGACATGCAGCCAACAGGACCTGGCCTCTGGAGCTACACAAACAGGCTAAACTCCCACATTATTACAAGCATTTGACCTGCCTATTTATCATTGTGAATTTGTTAATTATTTGATCTCTAAGGATATTTAATGGATGACTAATGTCTTTTTCTAACGGAAAGCGCTTTCTCTGTGCTACTTTCATCCACCAGCAGACATTCATGCAATTTTTATGGGTTTTAAAATAAAATATTTAAAAATTATAGTATTTATTGTATTATACATCACTGCTTTGTCTGCCTCTCATGGACTTTGCATTTATCTGGAATCTTTTAGAGCTTCTCTCTCCATCAGTCCTTGTACAGCTGCAGCTTCAGATCCCCGTTCGGATCCAACGGGGAAAAGCCTTCTTGCCTGACAGAGCTCCAGCCCAGAGAGCAGGTCTGGTGCTGCGGGGCACGCTGACCAGAGAATGTTCCGGACTAATTGACACACCTGTCGATTGGCTGAGTGGACCATAGCAAAATAGTTCTCTTTGATCTTTCAATCTCAGGAGTTGCTGTCCTTTCTTTTAGTGCCAGAACCTCAGCGTGTGTGAAAATGCATTAGCAACAGTGCTGCCTGCAAAAAAGCACAAAGGCTCACCCACGTGGAGGCATAATGAAGAAAGTCCCGCCTTGAGCCGTGTGATATAGAAAACCCTAGTAAAGGTGAAAAGCAGGATTTCTGTGGCGGCCCTATCGCTTTAATTTATTTTGAAATATATTCAAACTGCTATTTAGAAGAAATAAAACCACAAAGCATTACATAAAAGAAACCGCACTCGCAGATATATACCCATCTGCATATAAATCTTTCAATACTTCATGTTTTAATACCTGGTGAAGTAGGCGAGCCAAACCAGGGTTATCAAGTCAGAACTATCTGATATTACTCATGGATGCTGATTCCTTCAGAATAGTGGTGTAATCTTCTTATAAGTTATTACAGTGATGTGCGTGGCACTTTGCATTTTCATGCAACTTGTGCTTTGATGTTATCGCCCCTGCAATATAAGAAACTGTAGACCAATGCAAAGTGAGGTTATGAATAGACCCTGATGTAATATATAGCTATGAAATTTCATACATTACAATGATGAATTGATATTTAGCTGTGGGTGATTCTACCTGTTTTTCTTTTTTTTTGAAATGTATACCACCTAAGTACTAATTAAGAAAATTACTAACGATCTCGGTTTGATATGTGACAATATTCTCTTTTCAGGCACATGGTGATACGTATCATAAATAAATATAATATTTCACCATGTGCCTTGCGCTCAATCATTCTTTATAAAGATAAAATCATATTATAGTTAATGTTTATTAGTATTCATTCACAGCTAGAAATATCTGACAGCTATCAATGATTGAAGTTTGAATCTGTAATAAAATATGCATTTGATTGCTGGTCTAAAGCAAGCTACATTTGTACAGCTATGTGTTTTGCTGGATCCATATAGATGAAGCAAGGTTAATTGTGCCCCCGCAGGGACTCTTGGGAACTGAGCCTACAACCTTCAAGCCATGAGCCCACACGCTTAACTGCTACAATATCCATTGCTCAAAACAAGCTACCATCAGCAGTGGTGTGATTTGAACACCTCTGAATAGAACAGTATGCATTCAATTTAGTTCTCGAATGTCAAATGCATTCTGAAGTAAAACAATAACACTTAGAATTGTCCTGAACAACATTACTATTCACAAGCTGTCCTTCTTCAATGTCTCCTTTTTCACAGACAATACTGTTTGGTAACTGATATTACTGGAGCGTTTTCTTCTGAAGAAATGTGACCTTTCTCCTCTAATAGGGATGCATGAAAAAGGAGTTTTTCCTGCCTTCCTCCGCAATTAGTGATTATCTTTGAGCCGATGTGCCTTTTGCACTGAGAACCTCAACTTCTATAGGGTGCACAATGCATGTCCGTTCCTGTAGTGGCAGGTGTACGTGCTTCTGTGCCTCCTTGTCCAATCATCTGCTTTTCTAGTACACTGTTGCATTTAGCCTGAAGTACAAGGAACTAGGGAGGAGGATATCCTCATCGGGATGGCAGTCTATTATAGGGCATACAAACAGTCACACACTAAGGGATATACAGACTAGGGAAATCCAGGACAATATGCAAGCCCCACGCTCACAGAGCCAGGGCAGGAATCAATCACAAAACCCCAGAGGTCTAAAAACACAGCGTTACCCACTGCACCACTGCACACTGTGAATTCCCTGGAGTGCATTGTGCTATGCAGATCTGCAAATGTACACTCAGTGGTCAGTTCACTAGGTACACCTGCCCTTTAACAGCCTGCTTCTACAAACAGCCAATCGCATGGCTGCAATATGTGAAACATGCAGACAGGATCAAAAGGTACAATTACTGTACTTAGCCATTTTGAACATAGTGTGATTGTTGGTTTTGGAATCTCAGAAACAGCCACCCTCCTGGGATTTTCACACTCTACAGTATCTACACACTCTACAGTAGTTTATAGTGAATTGTGACATATGGAAAAACATTCAGTTGGGAACAGCTCTGTGGCTGAAAACACCTTACTGATCGGAGAGGTCAGTTTAGAATGGCAAGACTAGTTCAAGTTAGCAGAACGGCTACAGTAAAAGCTGAGTGTAACAGTGGCACGCAAAATGACTAAAGAACACAGAACTCAGCAACCCTTGAAGTGGTTCTGAAGACAAAAGGGGGTCCATATTCACAGAATTACAGCCTATAAATATGAATTTGGATTTGATTTGAGCTCTGATATATTCTGTTTTTCTAAATATCTCCTCTTTTCACACTCATTAGATCTTCTAACAAATTAAAAATTTAGCGATATCAGATTTTTGGTAGCATGTCTTAATATAATTATATGCTCCCCTTCTGCTTCCAAGGATGTCCTTCTGCTCTGAAATATTAAATATGGAGGGCCAAGGTAAGATCTGCATCACTGTCAAGATGGTTAGCTGGAAGTTTGCTTACTGTGTGGGAATGCTGGAGGCCCGTGGAGTTACTATGGAGATGTGATTCCTTGACATCAAAAGCTCATCATTCTATCCCACATTAATAACGACGTAACGAGGTGAAACAGAATGATAGCTTTGTAGTGGCTAAGTTCCGGCGCATTTCTAGAGGTTAGCCAGTCACTCCGGGGTTGGCGGCGGTCGTAACGAAGTGCTGTCCGGAATGTTCCGGAACGATCGATCGGGAGTCAAAGTCGTAGATCGAAGTGCGCCGTCCAGCCGGCAGATTGCCGAGCGAGGCTGACTGCTGCGATGTATTAAAGTTTCAAAAAGGGGAAAATACCGTTGCTGATTACCAAGGAGTGTCCCACTTTGACCTGGATTAAGGGGGCCGGGTTGGAGCTGGGGGGTGGGTGGGGGCTGGAGCCAGCTCTGCTTTTATTGGTGGCATTAATGCGACAGCAGGCCCTGGCTCACATCTAAATGTTTCATTATAAGCTGAGTGGAGATACAATTTCTCTCCCTATCTCTGCCTGGCTCTCTCGCCCTCTCTCAGAGGGAGAAAAGTAAAAGCATGACAAATTGAAATAAATGAGAGTGGAGAAAGGTGCTGGGGACAGAGGCCGCGCTGCTAGGCCGGGTGTCTCTGCATTCTCCACCAGCCCACGGTCTCCTACTTTATCTATTTCCTCCTGCCTCCCCCCCACTCTTTTTATACCAAGTAATGAATGACAGCAGCCGCTATTGCTTATGACCTTCAAAACACTTCTTCACAATGATGATAAAAAGGAAATATTTAAAAGAAAACTTTTCAATATTTTAATGCAACTCCTGGTGGAAAGGGGATTTCATAACCTGTGATTTCATACTAATATGTATTAGAATTAATAGTTTTATTAGTATATTACACCCCTTTATATATACATATGCTATTATATAATATCCATCCATTATCAGCATCACAGTTATGAGTTTTGATAGTCAAGTAGTGTGTGAAATTCCCACGAAGTACAAAGCATAATGAGAAAAATACATATCAGGAGCCCATTTTCGGGGAGGTTGGGGACCTCTAGGGCAGCGCGCTGGCTCATCGTTCAGCACACATTTGCACACTAATGCCAGTCACCAGTTCCAATAAAGTACGTGATTTCACAGGAGAAATGCAGGGAAAGAGATGAAAAGGCACACAAATACAGGGAGAGTAGGCAAGTTCTGCAGAGTCAAGGGCCAGAGCCAAGCCTGGAGCCCTGGAGGTATGAGGAAGTCAAAGCAAAAAACTCAGCAGAATTCACCATGTACCATTCTCTGTAGGAAAGGGGAGATTCGCTGAATTTGTCAAAACAAAAAACAAAATCATAAACAAACGTATGTGAATTTAAAATGAGCTATTTTTGACCACTAGGTGGCAATGACACCAAAGATGCGCTACATCTAAATGAAATAGGTAGGGGTACATTTATGTGTGCATCCATCCATCCATCCATCCATCCATCCATCCATCTTCAAAACACATATGTTGGTCAGGGTCGGGGGGTTCACTTTTACATATAGGAAGAAATATGTCCAATAAAATGTCCACATGAAACAGGAAGACATGTTTTTAAACTTTATGTTTTGAGGAACAGCAGCACCCTGCAGGTTTTTGAGGTTTATCTGGTCACAAAAACCTTCAAGTGTCAGCACGCCCTGGAACGGACGTGTGTTCGGTCCATTGGCCGACCGATCCAGTATCTGAGCCTTTTATCCAAGAGGATGTCCTTGTTTGTTCTACCATAGCCTGCCTGCCGGCCACTGTCTTGATCAATAAGAATAGATTTCTTTTTAGGAAACTATCCCTTGGTCTTATCTGATGGGAAGCTGCTATTTTGTCTTCTTATGGGGACGGAGGAAAACAGTTCATTTAAAGTCAGCAAAGATCCGTCACGTATGCAATGAATTCCCCTCGCGTTTTGCCACTGGCACTTACATGCATGCATGGCTGCTTATGTCATGTGCTATAATGTATTATGCACGCACCGCTGCACATTGTGTTCCGTGACTCCCCGCGCTTGCTCCAGATGGATGGTACATTACCAATAACCGCAAATGAGGCAGGTGAATGGACCAGGTTTCCGGCACCCCAGCATGTCCACATGCTGTGCTTTGTTTGCTGTACAAAAGAAAACAGTTCTGGCAGAAAGTTATCGCCACCAAGAGGTTTCAAGATAATACATCTTTTTTTTGCCTTTCACTGTTATAGACGAGGGTACAAGATGGTACTGTTAGTCCATCTATCTTCCAAAACTGCGTATGCAGTACGGGGTCACACTGGAACTTCTGACAGCAAGCACTGAGCATGAGGAAGGGGGCACCCTGGGTGGGATACCAGTCCATTACAGGGCACAAACACGCACACACACACAATAGGTCTTGGAGGAAATCGGAGTGCCTGTTGGAAATCTGCACAAAAACGTGGAAGGAATATGCAAGCTCCAAACACACACAGCTTGGGGTAGAATTCAAACCCACAGCAATGGAGGCAGGAGGTTAGGCTGCTACCCACTGTGCCACCCCACTTGCTGTAAGCTAAGGAAATATAAATTCATGTACCAATAACTTTTGGTGTCATATACTATATATTTTGTACACACCATCTGGACAGTTTAGTAGCATGGTAAGCAGCCTTTCCAGTCACGCCGAACCAACCGCTTGCTGTGTTCACTACAAGGTTCGTGGCGGCAAAAACCGCTCGCTGCTGCCACCCGGCAGGCTGAAGAGGCACGGCGGGTCTGTCGGCGGTCACTGCGCAGGCAGGCCAGGGAGACGCCGAGCCAGGATGATGGCAATTACACTCTGTCACTGTGCTGCTCCGCTCTCTCCGGTGGAACGTGGCATGGCTCAGACTGCAAGCGCATTCCGCGCTGTGGGAAGGATCTCCTTCACTGGCTGAGCCCCGTCGTGCATATCACGCCCCTCCGCGGGTATGCAGAGAGGGGGATCGTCAGAAAGGAAACAGCAACAGGTGCCTCCCAGCCTGAGCTCTGCTCTACATCAGAATCAGAATCGTGTATTTGTGGCCAAGAACTTATACATACGAGGAAATCTATTTGGGGCGTTGTGCAAAACAAAGAAGGACAATGAAGAGAATCAGCATAATATATATATATCAAGAAAATAAAGTAACGTGTTTGGTGCGAACAGCCAGTACAGCGACACAGAGCAAACCCTATTCTGACTAATCTTCTTCTGATGACCATTTTTTACAGGTGGGGGTTGGGAGGGGGGGTTAATTACCATTAACCCTGTCACTGTCATGTCGACATCTGGTCACTCACATGAATGCGATGATATGTATTTCTAGGGAGCTAAAGACGTAAAAATCATGCCATGATGATATACTAATATGGCCATGAATTATTATTATGTTACCCCAAATTCCACTTCAGTGTAAGTGTATTATAAAATCTGCATTGCCTTTTTCTTTTTTTTTCCCCCCCAGCACAAATGACAGGTTGTTCAATCTTTTAGTGCAGGGATGACAACCTAAGCCCTGAGTTTCTCTTCGAGGTGTTCCCAGGGCTGAACGTGTTGCCATGGCAACCGAGACGAGCTCGCCGCGAAACCCCAGGTTTTTGCGCTGTGGTATGACTGTGCGCTATCCTTTCCACAGGTTGCTTCCCCTTCTCCATCATTTATGAACTTCTCCCAAACATTTCACTAGACTGCTGCTTCAGTTTCATAATGAAAACACCGACCGGTCGTTAATTCTGTTTAATGCAGCTGGGGTTTGGAGAACAGTGTACAGAAACAGTGGAAAATACTCATACTATTGTAAATGAATTTCAAATGTATGTACATTTTACAGGGCACATAAAATAATAGATTCCAGTGCCCCAGATGGCCCTGCAGTGGTAAAGAAATGATATTTCACAGGACCAAAGGTGAGGCACTGAGAGACTATAAGAGGCTGGCCATCATCAATTAAGATTTTATGAGAAGGCTCTTATTTTTTTTTCTTGTCAAATCCCCTTCACGAAGAATTGGGGGATTGTGGCAAAATTCTTTGTAAATGTAAAGTACTGAAAGTAAAATCCATTTGTCTTTCCTAACTGAAACATTCTAGGATGGAGTCGTTTCAAAAATTAAACGTCACATCCATGCAAGATGAAAGGTGCAAGGATTAAACGGCATGTTAAGCATAATTCTGTTTTAGTTCACTTCCGAGGGCAATGCACACACACAAAGCACACAAATCAGGTCAAAGAAAAGTAACGAAGAGCACGGAATCTGCCTTTCATGCAATAATCGCACATATGCCAACTTAAAAAGAAATCAAATTACCTTAAGAAAAACACACAAGAGAAAGAAAATCATTGAAAATATTTACGGGCTTAATTTAATCCTTTCATCAAAAGCCTGTGACTCTGCTAGGTTTGGTGAAGCCCGTTTGTCTTGAGTGGCTGTCCCACCTCAATCCATTTACAAGGTCATTACACAGTTTGCAGTTCATCACCAAGCTCATATAACTTCATCAGTGTTTTATTAGGCGTCCTTGCTCAGACAACCAGGCTGGTGATAAATGGATTTGAATTCTAGGTCTATATTTAAGACCCTAACAATATTGCCAGTATGGCTGCGTATAGGACAGGAGAGACGACAGAACTTAGCCAAGGCATTTTGGGCATGTGGGATTCTAAATGGAATGGTTTTTATTAACTTGGAGTGAGCTGAAAACATGGGCGTGGCCTTTGGAAGCTGGAGAACTGAAAGCAAAGTGAAGTAAAATCACTGTAATAAGGTATGAGAGACAGACCAATGATTCAGCTCCCTGAAGCTACCTGGTCCAAATACAACTAATAGCCAGGCCACCCCCCTGCCCCCAGGCCTCACATAGCCGGCCATAAAGTAGAGGTGACTCTGATGATCAGATGGGTGTTGTTATTGACAGCCATAGACCTGGAACAAAACGGATGAAAATCCCTGGAATACAAATCCCAGTTCTGTTCTTCCTGCTCACAATAGTAATTGCTAATACAGCAGACCTGACTAAATACATTTTAAAACACATCCTTCTATTGTCTAGAATTATTTTGTAATATATTAAATTTAGATACAATATAGAAACGGTATCATCTAATAATTCAAATAAAATATTAGCTTCTATTAATCTCTATCATTTCTACAAATTTTAAAACTTGTTAGAATTTCAGCAGCATAATATTAACGATATCATGTTAAGCTATTATTCTTACCGCTAATTTAATATATAGTTACTCCCCATTTAATCACAGTCTGGTTATGCGCATAATACCCTGAGCGATATTTCTAACTATTTCAGGAGTGGGGTATAAAAAGCTGTGGGTGATGCAAACAACCAATAACATCACAGACTGTAAGCTGCAGCTTTAATGGGACCATGGAGTTCGAAAGAATGTGGCAGCTCGACATCCAGAGCCATATGCGGTACAGCCCCTCCCCCAAACCCCCAACACCCCGAATCCCTTTAACTTCCAGGTCGCACTAGTCTACTCTGTGTGCGTTTGAGTGTCAGGCACAACTGGCTGCGCCTCAGCAAACATACACACATGCGTGTGTGTGTGTGTGTGTCTGTCTGTCTGTGTGTGTGTCTCTGTGTCTGTGTGTGTGTCTGTGTGTGCATGCGTGTGTGCCTGTGTCTGTGTGTGTGTGTGCGCGTGTGTGTGTGTCTGTGCGTGCGTGTGTGTGTGTGTGTGTCTGTCTGTGTGTGTGTGTGTGTCTGTGTCTGTGTGTGTGTGTGTGTGCGTGCGTGTGTGCCTGTGTCTGTGTGTGTGTGTGCGCGTGTCTGTGTCTGTGCGTGCGTGTGTGTGTGTGTGTGTGTGTCTGTCTGTGTGTGTGTTTGTGTGTGTGTCTGTGTC
>JAAGVU020000108.1:733854-743854 GCA_011763525.2 Mormyrus iriodes | reverse complement strand
TCTGAGGAGCATAGTGGAGACGTTTGTGTGCTTCACTGATCCATAGAGATATGTAGTCCAGAGCTTGAGCTCCTGGTGGGGCCTCTTTTGCCAATCTACAATACAACAAAGTTTCTCATGAAAGGTTGAGAGAAAACCGGAGTGCCCAGTTAGTAGGACTTACCCCTGGAGTCAGGTTTGAGGGAAGTGTTTGCTATCCAGTATCTGATGACCTCATAACCTGGGTCAGCTTGAAATGACTATATAGAGTCATCTTGTAGGCTCAGCATGAAGTGCAGTGCCATTGGGGTAACAAGCATGAGTAGGAAGGACGCAGATGAATCAGACCTTAGTGATGGACACTGGATTTAGGAATGTGGAACATTACCTCTGTGGGTGTGGAGTATCTCTTCTCCTGGAGCTCCCCATGGTGGAAGACTTCAGGCAGGTATGGGAGTACTCCTATGCTGAAGATTGGGCAGCTGTAGTTTTTCCTGGTGGATACTGGAGCCGCCTCTCTGCAACTACCAGATGCAGAGAAGACAAACTTTGACTGTCTTGTATGTATACTGAGCAACAGTTAAAAGTTCCCAGCATTCTTAACAAAAGACTCAATGTTCTACTAGGAGACTTAGTGCAAAGAAAGTAGACTGGTAGACATAGCAGCTGTAAGCTTTCATGCAATAATCACACATATGCCAACTTAAAAAGAAATCTGAGTGATGAACTGTTTGTGGATTGATTGCCCATGTTTGCATACAAGAATTGTGCCATAGAGCCCTAAACCAGAATGATCGTCCATGATCACTAACGCAGCATTTAGTCTGAATGCACCCTCTTCAAATCCTCAATCATTACAGCGACTGCAGGGAGCTATGCTCAGAAGGCAGTCAGTGCCTATCATAGCAGCAGGCCAAAGACATGATGGTGGACACCAGTAAAGAGAGAAGTTGTCAAGCTGAAGATGGTCTTCTGGGGAATGATTACACAGGGGTCTAGAGACAGGTAAAAGTAAAAGAAGGGCTATAGTGAAGGTGGTCATGCAGACAAAAGCTCATACGTAGGAATTGTTGAGATAAGCTGTGTAGATTTTCAGGTCACTGCAAAAAGTGACACCACATGAGAGGGAGGAACAACCAAAGATTTGTGGGGGGGGGAGTAAGGGGTCTGAGCCTAAACCAGGGTGCTGTAGAGGAGAATCCGCCCAGTGGCCAAACCAGTAGGATCCCGGTGGAAAAATGCATATGGAAATGCAAATGAATCTGGTCTAGTCATGGAACAGAATATGGCGTACCGGAGCTGCCACTGTATGCCATTTGGGGCCTGTATAAAAGAGCAGAATATGCTGGCATCCATAGTCAAAGTTGACTTAAGTAGGTATTGGCCCATCATCTCTCTACTTGTGTTTGTGATTTTCACAGACGGGATATCAAAGCACAGCCATACCTGGAAGAGCATCTGGCATAGCAGGGCTACAGGTCACATGCCTGTTTTTTGTAAATGATATTTCAGGGGAGGGGGAAGAGTCATCCTTTGTGAGTTTAAGTACCCTGGGATTGTGATCATGAGAAATGCTCAGCGATCAGTTTAGTGACTGCAGTTTTGTGGGCACTGAGGAGGTTGTCAGATAATGTTAACAGTTTACCAATCTATGTTTCTATGATCAACTATGTTCACGTAGTATGGGTATTGACCAAAAGAATGTCAAAAGTATAAATAACTGAAATTAGGTTGCCAGACTCACACTCTATGACAGGATGAGGACTTTAAAGATCCAGAGGGACCAAAAAAACAAAGCCACTCTCTTTTGGATCGAGTGGGATCAGCTGAGGTTTTTCAGGCATCTCATAAGGATGCCACCTGGTCCGGTCAGGGAGCCCAGAACACTGGGCAATGGCCCTGAGGCAGACCCAAGACATGCCAGAGTGATTGCATATCCCAGCTGACCCAGCACCGTCTGGGGTCTGGCCCTCCTTGATTGGCATGCTGCCAATGCGACCCTCACCAAAGCAGCATGAAGCTGAATATGATTGAGAATTCAGACACAAAATCCCAGCTGACCTCAGAATCAGCACATATTGCTTTTGTATGTACACAAATGTATACAATAACATGTATGTATACTACATAATTACTGGAAATAAAACATGGATCTATTAAGTGCTGGAGAAAATGTAGATAGATTTTATTAATCTGTGAGGGGAAAGTATTGCACCTTTACTGGGAAAATGCCATGTAATATGACACATTGACAGATTTAATGTTTATGTTCTGGATATATAGCCTTGTAAATTAATTGTTAGTACCGTTAAACCATACGTTCTACCAACAATACATCTCAACCCAAACTCGTAATTCTGACTTTGTATGCCACTTTGTTTCTAATTAGTCACATTTATTAATAAAGTAATACTTCCATAAAAGCGTAAAGTAATGACCAGTTCCATAAATGGAACGAGAGTTCTGGAACGACAGCTGATGCTTTTAGAGTCCAGACGCTTAGGGCACACACAATGACAACTACAAACCGTGCCAAAAAACATTTGTTTATTACTTTCCATCATTTGTTATTCTATAACGTAATGGACCTTCTGCCTTTCTGCTCAGGCTAATAGAGAGGAGAACAGCGAAGAAACATATTACAGTCTCCAGTTCTTTAAATAAACGTCGCTTTAAATCTTGGAAGAGTGACAGTCTAGGAATGATTACTGCTGTATCTGAGGTGCTGAGGGGCAAATGGATTGGCATTTAATAGAGATCATTTTCAGAGTCTGCAAGAACAAGTATTTAAATTCATGCGGCACAGAAGTGACCAAAACACCAACAACAATTGCCCAACTTGAAGGGTTATTCTAATTAATAAGGGTTAGAGCCCCATCCCGGGATATTCCCTGCCTTGCGCCCCTACCTTCCAGAATATGCTCCAGACCCCCTGCGACCCTGCATAGGACAAGCAGGTATAGAAAATAAATGAATGTATGACTGTATGAATGTAAATGAGTGTAATTAATAAATTATGGATTAAAACGTATGGTAACACTTTACTTAAAGCACCATGTATAATGCATTATAGATACTTTCATAATGCATTATAATGCATTCATAAAGTATTATAAACACGGCTATAACTATTTATAAAAAGGCATAACGCATTATAGCCATTTTTATTATGCATCATGAGTGCTCTATGAAGCTCTCTTCTATAATACACTGTAAACGCCTTCAGAATGCATTATAACGGCTTATACTGACCATTATAATGCATTATGAAGGTATATATAATTCTATGATGATTACTTTAAGTATAGTGTTAATGAACATATGTACTCAATTTATACCAACATGAAAATCAAAATTTATGTGACATTTAAGGAAAAAATGACTATGACTGTGTGTGTGTCTGGTAGATTATTGGTTGTATAAGTTCATCTATGACCGTTTTAACAGAATAACATTTGAACTATGAAAAGGGTTCCTAATACTCTAACCAAGAAAGTCATTACTATTCATTCATCCATCTTCTAACTGCTGATCCAATACGGGGTGTGTGTGTGTTGGGGAGGGGGGGGTGGCTGAAGCCGATCACAGGCAGCAAAGGGCACATACGGTAGGGGTACCCTAATTACTAAAAGTCTTTAGTCGAAAGTGCTGTGACATTTCAGTAAATGGATATGGTATAGGAAACGATCTTCATTAATTGTATACCTGGCATTTATTTTCAGTAGGGCTAGGACGGCAAGTCCAAAGTTAATAAAACCACAGCATTAATATATGCACATATGTCACACTTTATCAATGTATTTGTTCATTTTCAAGGTCCTCGGTGTACAATATAGAAGTGCCTTTGATTGTGTTGCTTTTCAGCTCTACATTCCGCTTCATCCCCTGTGAAATTGCTTGCAATGTGTAGGACTCGTTTTATTGTGATAAGCCAGAGACTGTTGAAGAGACAAATGAGTGAGAATGTGGGCAGGGTTCCACAGAGTTCACAAACACACAAATGGGCACGGGTCTGCCTCTTTCAGAAGCCTGCAACACACATTCATTTTAGTCTTATTAAAACACCTTTTAACTTGGCCTCTTTCATTCTGTCGCTTTTTTTTTTTGCCTGCCTGCCTTTAATTATCCGCTTGTTCCCAAAAGCGAGCGAGAGAACGAGATTTGAAATTTCAGCACAGCGCCATGGCAACCATTTGGTTGAGAATCAGGTTTCTTTTGTTGTGTGGCTTTATGAATAGGAATAGCAAATAGGATGCCACTGAGAGGCCATCTATGACAGAATAATATGAATATTAATAACTCTCTTTTTTAAGCACTTCAGCCCCCCCTCTCCATGACCCCCTACATTCTCATTGTAGATTCTTTGGGCAATGAAGAAGCCATAAATGTTTTGGCCAGAGGTATAGTCACATTACAGGACAGCTTTGCACACTGCACAAACACCTAGTTGAAAAACAAGGTTAACACAATGATTGCACAGCCATCATACCCAATACTAAAACACTGAAATGCTGTAGAAAAATACTGAAATATCTGCCATTTTCTGTAATGGCCCTTAACTTTTCATGGTGACATCGATCTCTTTTTGCTCATTTTTTTTAACAGTATATCAGGTTTAAACGTATGTCTCAGAAAATCAATTTGCAACATATGAATTATTAAAAAAAATAAAGCTTTACAGTGAGCTCTAGATAGACTCTTGGGCTAAGTGTGAGGCATTACACACTTCACTTTCAATAGTGACACCAGTGGCACCCCATGCCTTTTTCCTACATATGGCAATTAACTACTGAAAGGAGACTATGGAAAGGAGACCCAATGTAGAGGACTCCTGCACCCCAGGGTGGGGGTTGGGCATATGTTTTTTTCCACGTTCTACATTATGGGCTTTCAGCAATTGCTTTGCTCACTTGAGCTGTGCACTGAGGCACTTGAGTGCTTTTCCTAGGGTTATATCTCAAGGTCACAATTACTTAATGGCTAGAGCGAGACATTGTAAAAGAATGAATGAAAGACCCACTGATGTGTAACTCAAGGTGGCTGGATGATTTCAGTGAAGTACTAACATTGTAAATCCAGATTCCAACACTGTTTACGGAAAAACACTTTCCTCGTTGTCCATGGGCCAGAGAGAACTTAACAATTAATTGAAAGCGATGTCGGTGTGCTCGCTTTGCATGAGAAGCCAGCACGCTGAGGATCACCTAAATATTTTAAATGCCTGAGTTTTATGACAGGGGCTTTTGTCACACCAGTGGGGTTTACTATGAAGCAAGTTTTACATACTCAGAGTTAAAGCAATAGAGCTGGATTAACTAACTCTGATTGCCGCAATGAGCATGAAACGGTACTACGATGGTAGATCTCGACTCAGTAATTCGACTTGGGATTTGCCTGTGCCCGATCAGCTAAAAGGGGGGGTGGGGGGGCTTCGTATGGTAAACGAAGGATGCAAACTAAGGCCTGCCCTTTGAAAGGTAGGAGGTAGGTAATAAATAATAACTAACCCACTTGCCGTACTGTATTGTCAGCACTGACACCAAATATCAGTATCAGGATGAAATCGTTTGATTTAATTTCATTTGTATCAAATTCAAAAGAAAATCAGGAGTATCACCCATCCCAACTACTGAATCAAAGGGCGGTTCTTATATTGGCTGCGTTTTTGGTGAAAGGGTGGTATGTATATATGTTTTTGGTAATGGGGCAGGTTTTACACCTGTTTTAAGCTGAGAGTCGACACTTAAAACTGCGTGGAGCAGATTAGGCGTGCAGTATAAAGTACCAGAAAACTGTCCTCAAGAGTGTAAGCTTCTGGTTGTACTGTGGTATTTGTGAGCAAAGGCTTAATGTGTTTGAACGAGAGTAAAGAAACCTGACCTGGTAGTGATGGGCGGACAAACAAAAGCTCAGCTTTATTCTCGTTTAGATGTTGAACTCCTGACCTTCACCCTGATGGCCACACTGGGGAGTAACAGTCGCTGTCTCGTGTTACATTTAAGACTGCAGTTTCTTCCATCTTACACCCATTACTGACATTTTTAAAAAAAAATACATTTTCAGCATCCACATTATGGGTGAAGTATGACTTTCTTTATTTTTACAATCTTTAAATCATTCACTTTGATAATTCATTTCGAAAAGCAACTGCTTATTTATGATGCTAATCAATGTACTCTTTTACCCTCAGAAGCCAACTGGCAGATTTAGAGGAATCAAGGCAGCGCTGTAACATCCATCCATCTTCCATAAGTGCTTATCCGGTACAGTGTAGCTGTGAGCCTGGAGCCCATCCCAGGAAGCAGGGGACACACTGGGAGGGATGCCAGTCCATCGCAGGGCACACACTTGCACGCACTACAGGCGATTTAGAGACACCAATTCGGAATTTCTGTCCTTATGCTTAGACTAGCACTGTGACTGGGGGACCTCTGGAGGAAGAAATTGTACTCTGGTCGCATTATCGCCCACTCGTCCTCATTCCGCTCTGTAATGGGGTGAAGTGGTGAGGTTGGATGTTTCTTCACCCACGGCGCACTGTGTCACTTCCTGTCCGCTGCTTCCCGGGCCGGGTCAGCCTGGCCCCCCATTACCGCAGCCTCTGAAATCATTGTTGTTGACGTCCCGGCCAAGGGTGAGTGCAGCTGTGGCAGAACATGATTTAGGGTTTTTAATGGGGGGCAGGGATGGAGGGTTGGCATGCGATTAGCATGCGACAGCTCCACATCGGTAATATAGCAGGGCCAGGCTGAGGGTGGGGGGTCTGGGCCAGCCACAGAGCACCCGCGGCTGCAAACTCCAGCGCCCGTGAGCACATTACGCATTCTAATGTGTTTGCTTTTAAAACAGAGAAGCACCATTTCATAAGTCAACTATTATGTATCATTTAGCAACTTCCTAACAGCCAGGGGGTGGATAAGACATAGCAGAGGAGAGGAGGCCATTCTGGCTGTCATTTCTGTTAGCATATTCATCCCTCCACCCATTTTCCAAACATTTATCCAGTATACGATCGCAGGGAGCCCAGAGCCCCCCTGGCAGAACAGGGCACAAGGGAGTGAACACGGAGGAGGGGACACCAGTCGTTAATACATGCACACTCACTACAGGCAATATAGAGACCACAAGTCAGTTAAGTGCATATCTCTGGGCACCAAGAGGATAGCAGAAGACCTGGGAGAATCCTGTGTGACCCACAGAGAACATGTACATGCCACACAACTGGCAGAGACAGGGTTCAAATACAAACCCTACTGATGAAAGCTACCACACTGTACAACAGAAGTTGGTAACACTTTACTTGAAGCTGTCATCTATAGTGCATTATAGATACCTTCATAATGCATTATAATGGTCGGTATAAGCATTGAGGATGCTTTGTACTGTATTATAAAGGTATCTATAGTGCATTATAGATGAAAACTTCATAAGGCAGTCATAATGCATTATAAACATGGCTATAATGTGTTAAGCCTTTTTATAAATATTTATAGTAATGTTTATGCTTTATAAATTATTATAATGTATTATGAATGTGTTCATAGATTCTTATAGTCATGGCATTCATAGAAAGTGCTACCAAAAAGTTTCTTAAGTCAAAATATATTTATGCTCAATACGTTAAATAAATTCATTCCAAACTTCCAGTGCCCTTTGACCTTTTGTTCCTATCTAGACTGGTCCCCATATAGCACAGATTCAACAATTAAAATCAGTACGACAACAGTAAAGCTGTCATCAGGGTTTAGCTTGTCTGCTCCACATTTTTGTCTGCGTGTGTGTGCTCGTGGCCCATGCCTAGTCATAGTGCCAGCATGGTATCCTATATATTGCTCCTGAAGATCATAGATTAGGGAGAGGGCTTGAAAACAGATCCATGTACATTAACATTTCATCTAGCAGACACTTTTGTTCAAAGTCAAGTACTAGCAGCAGATAGTACTTTACAAATATACAGCTTTCAGTGAGTTAACTAAACAGAAGTGCAGCTAGGCTAAGCTTCCACTGAATGACCAGTAATAAGTGTAGACAATACTGGGCAAGAGTTATACAACAGCTTTCAAACATAGCGGGAACCTAAGAAAACCTATTAAAATCAAAAGACAACGTGACGTTAGCTTAACAGTAGCTGATGTGCCAGACCACCTTCATCATAGTCATGCCAATTCTGCATTAATGAACTATGTAAATTACAAACGCAAATGAAAGATCTGACACACACGATTTGCTTATTATATATGGTGTTCTGGCTTTCCATGGCTGTGTACTCCTCACTTATATTTGCCATGGTAATGTACTCTCTGTCCACCTGATGTTCCATCATGAAAGACTCCATATTTTATCCCTCATGTTAAATGCTGACATTATTGGAATTATTGTCTTGTGTTTCATCTAAAGCAGGGAATTCATTATTGCAGACGTCATATTTCAGTGTAAGAGCCAAGGATGTTAATGAAAATGTAATGATAACAGAAAGCACTGCAAACTTCAAAACACATCTTGATGTGCCTTCCGGCATCAGCTTTAGTTATAACTAGTCCGTAAAAGGTACCAAACACCAGATACTAAGCTCCAAAGGCTGGTGCATGGTTATGGGCTCATAATCACATGCAAAATAATTTATATACTGTTTTGCAAGCTGAGAGTATTAAAAAAAAACTAATTACTGAAATTCATTTTTTATTCGATTACACGTAACGAGCAGGCAGAGATGCTGTTGTATCTGCAGAGCAAAGGGATTTTACCCATTGAAATCCAGCTAGCATTCGTCACACTAACTTTAAAAGGATTAGGAATCCCCTCCCCCACCCCCCCAGCCCCCCACCCCCAATGCACCATCTGCTGATATTTAATAGAACGTTATTTTACCAAAGTGCGTTTAGTTACTTGGCTGACATTTTCATCTAATATGAGGATGCTTGAGTGGAGATAATAAGGGTCTCGCTCAAGGGTTCAGCAGTAAGGTCTTGGACCGAGAACCTACAGGTTAAAAGTGCATGTAACAAAAACCTGATTATCTGTTGACACAGTGAGAACCGTAAGCAGAAGCGAGTTTATTTTCTTAGTATTTTCAGAGGACAGTCAAGATTTTCAGTTTCCATTAAACAAATACAGATGTCTACACTAAATATACAGTGTAGTGTGATACAGTGACCGTGTTTGTTAACCATCATCTTAAAATTTTTCTAGGTACATTATATAGCTGTAACCAGCTGCTTATTGTCCTTGATTCGTAAAACCCTCAGTCACGCATTATCCAGTCCTGGTGGCAGCAATCTGAATCTCGTCCCAGGATAGATCAGGTGGGAGATGGGGCCTCCAGTCTTCTACAGACATCAGACATATACAGAGGCACACGTGTGATCATAAGCTGGAAGGTAAATTTCAGATTGGTTTATCTGATCTGCCCAAAAAGCTTGTTTGTTCTGCACCAGTGTTTCTCAAAACGGTCCCGGACCCCCAGATTGTCTATGTTTTTGCTCCAGTTCCTGGTAGGGTAGAGAGGAAAAAAGTGGAACACCGTTCAACACAATAAAAGCTGGAGGGCATCAGAGCTCTGTACTTCACCACAGTGTCACTTGTGCAACATGCTGATACAACACAGTAATCAGAACAAACAAATATGGCTTTGTGCACAGCAGTACAGTGATCCCTCGCTATATCATGCTTCGACATTCGCAGCTTCACTGTATCGCGGATTTTATATGCAAGCATATCTAAATATATATCGCAGATTTTTCGCTGGTTCGCGGTTTTCCGCGAACGATGGGTCTTTTTATTTACGGTACACGCTTCCTCAGTTGGTTTGCCCTGTTTATTCCACCGACCGAAATCAGCTGAGAATGTAAACATTACCAGAATGCAAATGGCGCATGACTGGAGTGTTCGTATTTTATAAATATGATACTAATATTAAAGGAATAATCATATTATATCTAACTGGATAAGTAAATAAAACGAGTGCATTACTGTATATCATAGTAAATATAAAATTATTTTTGTTAAAATATGTATTATTACA
>JAAGVU020000108.1:664170-696540 GCA_011763525.2 Mormyrus iriodes | reverse complement strand
ACCCCCCTCCCACCCGACCTCGTTCTTTTCATTTTCATTGTTTTTGCCTCCAGCCTTGTGGGCCTTGCATCATTCTCAGAAGGACGAAGCCAGTCACCCCAGACACGCTCAGTGGCGCAACAAAAAACGGAGAATTAAAAAACACTTACCCTCCGAAGACGTCAGACTACAGTCACACATTTACGACCCCTCGGCTTCCAGGATTATACTGATGTATTTGATGATCGGGGCAAGCAAAAAGAAAGCGTACGTGAGCGATACTGATCATCAGGGACGTAGGAACCAAGGGAGATGGGCGAGATGTGTACCCCCCAATATTTAATTTGGCTTATTTTATCCCCTACTATAAATTGACCATTGCTTTTATATTTTTAATTTGCGAACACGCTGTTGCTATTCAAGCATTTGTGAAGAACAGGAAGCCGTTTCGTCCAGCTGATTCCTGGAGACCAGAATTGTGGTGCTGGTTCACTTGCGAGGGCGGCATTTCGAGGTTCCTTTACTCCTGCTCAGGCCCCTTCTCTAGGCTGCTTCATACGGACAAAGCCTAGAGTACGTAGATGTCATTCTCTCCCGTCACCATCCCCGTTCTAATAGCCAGGAGGAACATAATCATTGGCGCCTGTTCCGCCACTCGCACGTCACCTCTGTCACTGGCAGCTCCCCCCACCTTCCTCACGAAGTCTCCAGGATTCAGACGCTCCTTGAGTGGATGCGGGTCAACCCTCACGTCATAAAAAGACCTTGCGTGCTCCGCGTTGGCATTAACGCCATGCCTGATCCCAAGGTCAAGTTAGCTGCAAAAAGACATCACCCACAACTCCCTCAAGGTGAGCAAAATTTCAAATTAAAACAGAAAACTTACATCCATTCCTTGGTTATTAAAAACTAACATGCACTCAATTGCCACTTTAAGTACCTTGGCTCATTAATGCAGACGGCCTGCTCCTCCAAACGGCAAATCATGTGGCTGCAACTGAATACATACAGCCCACAGACAAGATCAGGAAGCTCACTTACTGTGCATCTAAGAATTAGAGCAGTGAAGATCCCTGATCTAAGTGATTTTGAAGGTGGTGTGGTTGTTGGTGCCAGGCATTGTGGTTCTAGCATCTTAGAAGCAGCCACCCCCCCTGGGATTTCACGCATGACAGTGTCTAGAGTTTACAGAGAATGGTGAGATGAACAAAACATATCCAGTCAGCAGCTGTTCTGAGGGCAAAAACACCTTGTTAATGAGAAAGGTCAGAGGAGAATGGACATTCATTAAAGCTAACAGGAAGGTCACAAGTGCAAAAATAACAGCTCAGTACAGCAGTGGTGTGCAGAAGGACACAACGTATATACCCTTGAAGTGGTTCTAAAGGGGAAAACCGGGTCTATTAGGTACTAGCTAAGTGTACCTAATAAAGTGTCCATGAGTGCATATAATATATTTTAAAATGCATTACAACAGACTACTGATCTATAAGGATCCCCGCATGAAGTAACTAGCAAAGACACTTGTTGATGTCCCCCACATACCCCATATCCCCATAATATAATATATACATGACCCATACACACACACACACACACACACGCACACACACACGCACACACATACAATTATTTAGCATAATGTAATTGAATTTAATGTAAGAGAGCACCTTATAAGTTACTGACATGTTCAGCTTTTGTGAGAGTTGGTATTGAATAATAAAGTTTAGGGTCCCTTACAAATTTAAATTCACAGCACGTGAAGGCATGCAATTAGGGATCGTTAAAACGTTACTTTCTCATGCGGAAGAGAAGCCTGTCACACAGCAGACATAGGCTGCAACGGGCCGAATCAGCCAGGGGATGATGCTACGGTGGGGTTTAGGAGGTGGATGTGAAAGCTGACAAAATGGGGAGTATCGGCTGACCCGAATGGATGCTTTCCACCAGGAGATGTAACCAAGGACCCAATGAAAAGCTTAATCAGTGCAACCGTTCCCTTTTTGCCACTGATTGCAAGAAAATAAGCCCAACGGAAGCTCCGGTAGCCGTAATGTTCGTAATATGCGTCGCTCTGTCGTTTCCAAGCGAGGCATTAACGGAAATCGAACTGGTGAGGGTGGAATAACAATGAGTGCCAAAGCGAGCTTGCCATTTAGCAAGCCAGCGTTGTCTCCCTGCCCCCACCACCCACCCACCCCCCCCTCGGCAGGTCACCAAACATCTGCACGAGATGCGAAATATAAAGAGAAGCTGATGAATTCACACAGGAATCGATGTAAAATTAACATGCGAGTGGGTTTTAAGTGCTGTGGTGAAAGGCACTGCGTCAGTCCTACAAACACATTCTGCCTAAAATGGGCATCTCCTTCCATACCATGGACACAGCCGGGTCCTTCTGTGCTCCAGTGAGAAGCAGAGGCTGAGAGCAGAATGACAGTCTGTAATGCCCCCTGATCTAAACATCCTGTGTGCTGCTTTAAGTCTGGTCAATCACAGCCACTCTGTCATGTATGACTTGAAGATCAACCAGAACTTATCTGCAATAAGAAAATTTAGTTTTGACTAGACGGCCTAGATCTATTTCAACTTGTTACTTAGAACTATAAGGTGTTCTATAAATGGTAGCATCAAGATTTCAGTGGTGCTGGGAGGGCAATTTTTAAATGGAAAAAGTTAAAGATACACCACAGCTACAGTGCCTTTCAGAAACAAACACTTGGCGTTTCAAGGAATGTCTTTTCAAAGTTGCATTTCAAATGCATTAAGCAGCCCAGCAACCAGATGAAAACCAGCTTTCACAGACAGAGACAGAAGAAAGGGAGCCTTCTGTCAGTCACTGTCTTTGGAGCAAGAACGTCGCCGTGAGCTTAAAACGTTCTTCCTGTCATCAGTCTACAGCGGGGCGCTGTTGTTACTTCTGATTTCGGTTATTAAGGCTGCATGAGGGTCACCCTTCCGGGAGAAAGCTGCTCGCACTGGCGGATGGCCTTCGGAGATCTTCCCGACAGTCTTGACATTCCCGCAAAAGTCACACCAGCTTGTCATTTCGCGAAGGCAGGCTTGGGAGCAGCACACGGGCCCAAAGTGAGCTGAAGAGAGCATGCCAAACACGACCCGAATGCTAAATCGTGGCTTCAGAATTAGAAGTTTAAAAAAAAATAAAAATCGGAATTTCCAGGCATCCCTTTTCCCGTTTTAGAAATGTGCTGTCCCCGCGCTTTCTGGGTCTCCTCCACGTGGATCTCGGGTAGCCATCACCTTCCTCGGGACTCTTCTCTATTGATAACGAATGCAAGAGCCGCTTGGATAAGAGGAGCAGCTGTCTATAAAAAATTGATTCCTCTCAGTCCCCGTCGCCGCGGTGATAGACAGCTCCGTCTGGAGGCCCGCTCCAGCGAGGTTCTGCCTGGCGGTTTCCGGAGCAGGTGGGGAGGAAGCCCAGCGGCCAGCACCATGGATCCTTTCTGGGCGGGGGCTTTGTTGTAAAGCCAGATTGCAGGTGGCTTCATTGTTGCAGTGTCCTGATCCGTGTGTGGCTTTAGCTATTCCCAGGCATCCTCGGAATAGCCCGCCTCACCCATACGCTGCTGGCGTGCCCCCTGGCAATTTCTTAATAAATCCATCTTGTACCAGCAGATCCAAAGCTAATTTCATGACAGATCTAGAATGCGAAATATATTGGAAAAATACGGCAGGTGTTACTAGAGCGTTGTTGCTGTCCAAATGTCCGAAAGTCTGCCCCCAAAGCCAGCTCAATAACATAGATGTTAACAGCAACAGAAATCTGGAGATACAATCATATCAATTATATTGGCTCAGACACCCTGGGCTTCCTCTGAAATAAAATCACTTTTAAGAACTCATGACCATTCCAGAGAAATGTACACTGTCAACTCTACTGTTAACAGGAATATCCATCTGCCTTGATCCAGGGCAGCAGCCATAGCACATAGAGCTGCAAAACACAGTAGCTAGCTGCCATTGTCCTCCTATTTTTCCATCTCAGATTCATGCATATTCCAGCTGCACTTTTGCACTTTTGTCTATTACAGGATTTTACCTCAATATATGTATTGTTTTAATTGTATTTAAATTTACCTGGCTGCTGAGACAACTTAATTTCCCCCTGAGGATTAATAAAGTCGGTCTGTGCCTGTCTGTCTGTCTGTCTGTCGATCCATCTATCAGAATCACATGCCTCGTTTCAGCACAGCTACAGGCACAAGTATTAAGATAACAGTAATATGGGGAATGAATGAAAGACATACATTGCAATGGTGCCTGTAAACAAAGGAATTTAAAAAATTATGAGATTCTATCATAAATATATCATCAATCATAAATATAGCAAATCATAAGTATTCGGGTACAGGTCTAACACTCGGCCTCTTTCACTGTCCACTTAGCGAAGCCTGGAGGTAGCTTTTCCTCATTAATCATGACTATGTAGCTTGGAAAACCCAGGCTCCAGGTTCTGCCTTTCATTTCATAATTACATGATAACATCTCAGCTTCACCTTAGCATAGACACATACCTACTAACTGCAGGACTCACCTGGATGACATTAGTTTTGTTCTTTCAGTGTTCTGCATCAAATTTATTGAAGCAAATGCAAAAAATATTAAACAGTTGGGTTCTCTGAAGGACTGATTGATTTTTTTTTATAAATAAAGAAATCACATACAGAGGGTCCCCAGGTTACAATGGTCCATGTTACAATATTTCCACTTTACGATGAGTAAACGTTTTTCACTTTCAATACGTTATTCAATAAGTTGCATGAGATATTCAACACTTTTTTGTAAATTAGGCTGTGTCTTTATGATTTTTCCCAACTGTAGGCTAATCTAAGTGTTCTAAGCATGTTTAAGGTAGGCTAGGCTAGGCTATGGTGTTTGTTAAGGTAAGTGAACTGCATTAAAATGCATTTTTACCTTACGATAGGTTTGTCGGAACATAACCCCATCATAACCCAGGGAGCTTCTATATATATAGAAGAGACATTTAAATCATCCATCCATCAAAACGTTTGTGGACCAAATAGTCTGTTTTCTTGGTCACTTGAAAATGAATATTTTGCTATAAGAGGCTTGCAATGTGACACAAGCCCTTTTATGCTAATACTCTTAAGGACCATTGAAAGTATCCTGAAACCATGAACAAGATGAACTAACCCCAACCATAATCCTGCATGTAACTCACTTATGCTTCATGCCATCAGGCTGTTTCATGGGAGTATTGTTCCAAAACGGACAACCCAATGAAGAGCTTCAAAATCCCAAAAGCACAGTGGTGCTTCTCATGAGTGCGGAGAAGCAAGAGAGGCTCAATGAGCCATCAGGTATACAGTGACTGAGATAATCAACTCGGATGTGGAGGATGGATGGATGGATGGATGAACGGACAGACGGACAGATGGATGGATGGATGGATGGATGGATGAATTAGATGAGCTGTGGGTTCTTCCTTCTCTAACTGTCCCTCCCAGTAGGCCACACACGGGTGCCAAAAACCTGTCACAGGTTCCACCCTAGAGTAAATAAGACCTCGAACACAAGCACAGATCTCGCTTGAGTACATCTGCTGGCTGAAGTCCCAGGGGCCTGGGCCAGCAGGAGCCTATGAATAAGTCATGATCCCTACCTCCCTCCTCGTCTGATCCTCCACGAGATTTCTTGAGACGTTGGCACTACAACAGCATTTCTCCATGTTAATAAGTAATGGAAGTCCAAATAACTCCCCATTTAAAAAGCATAGATAAATATAATTTCATTTCAGCAGTAATTGGTGTCTGAAGAATGACTATCAGAAGTTTTTTTCTTTTAATTTACCTTAAATAGAATAAAATATACAAATCATGGTGTAACAAACTGCATTGTCTTCTTTTTGTAGAGATTGCATTTTTAAAGTGGTTTAAATCAACTGAAATACAATAGTTTGTTGCTTGGGGAAATCAGCCTTTTTACAAGAAAAAGTTATTGCTGTAATAATTAATTTAGGTTTTAATGTATATTTACAATTAATAATTAATATGAGTAATACACCCTAGATCAAGCTTCAGGATAAGCAAAAAATGTGGGGTCCAACACTTACGACACAACATTCCTCTAAATCAAAAATACAGATTCACAGTCAGCATGTAATTCATCACCCCTCAAGTGTGAAAGAGGGGAGAAAAGATCTGATAATTATATTACTGAAATTCTCACATGCCTCTGAGTGTACATTTGCAGTTATGGAGAGCAATAGTTTCAAATGCTGAGCAGATACTTTACCAACATCACACTGAAAAGGGTTCAGGGAAATTTTTAAACTTCATTTCTGAAAGGAATTCAGGGGAAAATGAAAAAGGAATATTTGGCCAAAAATCACCTGACCAGCACAGCAGGGGTCTCTCTCTCTCTCTGTAGCTACCATGTTCTACCCATGTTTGTGTGAACTGTTTTTCTAATCTGGGTCTCTTTCCACATGTCCAAATATCTCTAAATTGTTTGACTTTATGATTGTGTGCCCTGCAATGGACTGGCATCCCACCTTACCCCTGGTTAAGAGCTTTCAAGATGAGGTTAGATGGAGAAATGAAATATAGTGTGAAATGGATATGGATACATGTTTTGATTAGAAATGACATCTGCAATCAAGAAAGATCTGGATTCTTCATAGCAAGTACTCCCCAAGTGTGCCGAAGTTCGAAAAACACTCATTGCAGGCTTCACGTCCTAACAGTCCAGGTGACTGCGGGGTAGATGTGAGGTGACCATTATCCTGACAAAGACGGAAGACCACAGAGGCATGGCAATTCCAGCAAGGTTATGGGACTATCATGCGGACAATAATGACAATTTTTTTTGCAGTGAATGGCACATAGGATTGCAATGTTCTCCTTTCATCCAAAGGCTGACACAAGGAGAAAATAAAACAGGCAAGACAAGGAAATGGGATCACAGCACTAAGAACCAGCCTTCAGACAGAAAATGAATCTTGTTCTGAAAACTGAGCCTCATTAAAATTTCATACAGTAGCTTCTTTTAACACTCACATTTGGTCTAGCGACATTAGCATGGAGCCTTGCACTCAGCTGCTCTCACTGAGCATGGGGTTCACGGCATCTTCCGTTTATACTATTGTTATTCACGTTCTGAGTACTCAGTACGGGATGACTCCTCATTTTTGGTGTCTCCTGGCTTCGGGGCGAGTGACAGGTTCAAAACAGTTTCTATAACGCCAGCTCCAGAAGGAATAAGTATTGTCAGATAGTCGTTGAAAAAAAAAAAAAGTACGATTTCACATGCCCTTTAGTCGCACATTTGCCTGTCAGACAGCACGGAAGCGCTCATGTCCGAGAACAGCTGTATACAGGCAGCTTGGATGTTCAACACCGAGCGTTCAGAAACAACACTTACAACAGACATCAGCCATCAGACAATGGCTGCATAACTTTCATATGAAATTGTTCCTTCATATTCCTCGCGATTTCCTTTACAAGGATTTATATTTTTTAATTAGTGGAAGAGAGTCCATCTCATCTACAGATATGGTAATGGGCACCCCCCACCCCCAGCCTTGGAAATGTCCAAACAGATTTCACAGGGGAGTACCCAGGTTTTCGGTAGGACTATTTTCCAGTGACAGACGTTTGCTAATAAATGAGGAGTGTTTTCTGGAGCTGTGACAAGCAAAGGAAGGGATGCAGGCAGCCCAGCACGTTTGGCTCACCAGGCAGCCCTGCGATTTGCAAGCGACTCTGGGCAGCGCTGGCTCTCCCTTCCGACTCGCCGCTGAAAGAGGAGGAGGGCGTCGTGAGCCTCTGGCTACTGCGAATGCTGCGCGGAGCCAAAGGAAGGAGCTGACAAATGCAAACTAGCATGGTAAATGAAACTGCGGCCCTTTGTTGTGTGTAATGAATGCGGGGGACACAAAGACACACATGCGTGTGTCAGAGAAACCCTTTCATTCGCTTCCACTCCTCTCTCTCTCCCAGCCATCCAGACAAAAGCACAAGGCAGACCACTTTAATACGTGATCACCCCAGCTGATGCAAAGAACCATGTCATCTGACAGCAACAAGCTCGTGTTATATAGGACCCAAATAACACTCGGTTTAATGTATGTATAAAACATAACAAGAACTTGCGTGGTGATTACAGTCATAAAGTATAAATCTGCTAAGCGGCAGATAAACTCCAGAGGCTAATAAAGACAAGTTTAGTATGAATAACATAGTCAGCTGGCATAAAACTAACTTAAACGAGGCACACATTAAACTGCATGAATCATGTTTGTCACCAAAATATATAAATAGGCAAATAAATGGAACTATGCAAATAATAGGCTACAAACTAAATTGTATAATGATTAAGCAGTTGCACATGCAAATAAGTTTGTTATAGCAGTAGCTTAAGCTTGGATTGTTTTTAGGCCTATTGTTATTATTATTATTACTACTGCTATTATTATTATTATTATTATTATTATTATTATTATTATACAAAGAACCTGCGGCTAATTTGACTAGAGTGGTGTGAAGGACTCCTATGCGCGTATTACACGCCGCCACTTCCCAACAATTTAATTGACGATTTAAAAAGAAGCAGTCAATCCATTGATTCAGGAAAGAGTTTGTTAAGCCTGAAAAGAAAACTTTCCAAAAAAGACGGCAATAAAAGCATTTCCACAGATCTTTACACAACTTGTATAGCATGCTATGTTCATACCGGCAAAAGAGGCGTTGTTATGTTCTAATTTAAAAAGTATTTTACGAAATTACGAGCCAAGCTGCTAAATACACAGTGCTAAACTGCGGTTATTTTAATACCCATCTGGGAGTCCCAGCTCTGCGGGCAAAATGAGCGCCCCTATTTGGAAGACAAAGTTAAGTCATGAATCGCAGTGTTTGCGTTATTATGCCATGCAAGAACGGACTAATAACCCATCCATGATGTACCAAGCCTTGTGCCCCATGCTGTCGAATATGGGCAGAGATCCCCCTAGCCATGATAAAGTGATGAATGGGTTATTTGTTTTTGTATTCTCACAATCCCAAAATTCCGGTGCACTAACAATGCCAGAAGTAATGACAGCCTAGCCAAAGGCTACCTAACAATCCCGATGTTTAAACTGACGTTAATAACGTATACAGCATTTTTTGACGTTACAGTTTAGCGTATGAACGTCAGAGCCCGACTACCACACCGCATTTTAGGTTACTGCCAGCAAACGAAATGCTTTTGGAAATGTACCTCTGGGTGTGATTATACATAGCCGTTAAAATAAACCTACATCATTAAAATAAAACATTAAATCAACATCAAAAAGACTATCACTATCATACAAAAAAGAATTACATGAAAATCAAAACGACGTTATCAAACAAAAATATTGTTATGTAAGATAAAAAGTTTTATTCTATATCAACAATAACCCATTTTCAAAAGTTCTTTTTGCATTTTTATCGGTGGGTAACTAGTCCGTGCGGGTCTTTATTGCCGGTTTTTGGATAACTGGAAAGGATCAAACTTCAATCTCTTTTCAGAAGTTATTATTTTCCAGCAGCAGGGGGCGGTGTTTTACATTCTAGTGACAAGGCAAACGTAAGACGTAATTACGCGTTTGAGTTTACCCCTATTTAATAGAGCTTTTTATGGAATATCACATAGCTCATATTTTAAACCAAAGTATCGTTGTACCATTTGAGGTTAAGTTCTAGTATGACATTTCTAATGACTAAAGTCATTCATAATCTTCAAAATATTAATAATAAACCTTAGCCATGTTACAGCCCTTTTCAGCACTGACAAGAAGGTCAAGATAATCTTAAAAACGAAAAAACAGGTAACCTATAGACTAGCAGAAGATAAGGAGATGTTCTCTAGTATTATATAGGGTGAATTCATGCACCAGTTTCTGCAGCAATGACACCATATCTACACCGCAATGCCCAACAACGCCAGTGTGACTGAAAGAGAAATTACACAAGAGTAGACAAATAAAAATGAAATATTTCAAAATATTTCACCAATTTATAAAGTCTTTTTTGAAAAGAAACTGCACCTTTTACTTATTATTAGAGAGAGGGTAAAATCAAACCACAGGGAACTTTCAGATCAAGAAGGGTATTATGACCTTTGGGGTGACAGCAAACAGAGCTGTGGTTTGAGATCAGACCAGTATGCCTCTAAGGAATGTGGCAAAAAAGTGAGCGACAGAGGGACTGAATTTGATCCAGACCACCTAACCAGCAACATCTCGACAGGGTTTACTGTGAGCTTTGATGCTAGAGGGCAATAACACAAGCAGTCCAGATGTCAGAACAAGCAATTACGCCAGCCTGTGGAGTAAGGAAGCACTTTAATAGACCATTTACTAAAAGGCCTTTTTCAGCCCATGTGAGAAGGAAACTAGGGAAACAGTAGAATGAATGAGAAGCTAGCAGGTTTAGGTGCTAGAAAGAGGAGGAGGAAGATCGAGGAAGATCACAACCAAAGCAGAGTAAAGTCGTGGAGGATGACTGCTTCACTTCAGCTGGAAGCCTATTAACAAGGAAACGGACTGGCATCTCATCTAGGGTGTCTCCTGTCTCATACCCAATGCTTTCTAGGACAGGCTAACTGTGATCCTCTACTGCAGTCTTTCCCAATCCGGTCCTTGGGGACTCAAAGACAGTTCACGTTTTTGCTCCTACTGGGAGCTGGGAGGGAGCAAAAACGTGGACCGGTTGTGGGTCCCTAAGGACCAGATAGGGAAACACTGCTCTACTGCACGAGTAGCTATCAAAGATGGGTGTGTGGATGCATGCAAATCTGTTAATCACTTTTATTGTCTATGGCCACCCGGCACCATGTTACTTAAAGTTAATTTCACTACACAAAGTTATCAATCACACAGCTATTCATTAATTGTTTTATCGTTCTCTTAATGTAATGGTAACAAGGTATTTAGCGAGCATACATGATGGTTCTAAGTTTAATGCCAGTGGGTCTATTTAGTTTGGAGTTAGAATGAAAATAACAAATGTGTCTGGTCACTTACTATTTAGCAAAATGCATATAACGGTTAAGTGTTACAAATACAATGGTACCTACAACAAAAAAGAAAAAAGATGTCAGGTGACAGAGGTATTACACGATTTTATTATTGAAAGTATTAAGTTTTGCTAGTCCACCTGGAGTGGTTGAAAAATAAATGAACCCAGTACATAAGGCCACTGGTCTTTAGATGTGTATAGGTAAGTGCATAAGACAAAAAAAATACTGTGGGGTATGCAACTTCAGCCTTAAAACAAGGCCCAATTTTTGAGGTCCAATTATAACAACAGTCACTACCCAGTAACATCACTTCCTAACAGCACCGCCTACAATTTCATTTCCCCTTTTTAGCAGAAACGCAATCCCTCTCTAATTCAAGCCCCCTCTGTCCAACCCCAGAGGGATGGCGCTGGCTAACGTGACGATCCCATCCTGACAGCGTGTCAATACAAAGCAATTTACAAGCACATGGAAAATCGACCCCAGGATAAGAGGCAATTTCTCTACTCCGCCGGTTCAGATGGAGAACGGGCCAAAGGGGGAAATGGGGCAACGGAACCGGCTCGGGGCTGACGGCAGATACCGTGGGGCTTGGGGGTGAGGCTGTGTCATGGATGTGTAGGGCATGAGAGGCGAGCCGTAACGAAGAATGATCGGGGTTAGCATCCTGGCAGCTGATAGCGCACGATAACATTCCACAAAACACAAACATCCCTGGGGCAAAAATGTGGAGCATGAATACAAGATGTGGGAATGGGGGCAAGAACCTGGGGTATCTTAGTGCTATTAAATTTGAAATATATACTTTTAGGCAGTTTATGGCAAAAATGCCACATGCAAAGGGAAACATAAAGAGGCAGCATTCCTTCAAAAACTCGATCAAGTAGAATGTTTTACGTGCACTGTCGCCGGCAGGCACCAGGATGCGCCAGTGAGCACACAGGTTAGTGAAAAGATAATGACCTTATTTCTTTCTTCCTGCACAGATAGCCTTCCATGGTTGCAGCCATTCATCACACTCACCTCTTGCATCACCAGGTCATGCCCAAAAGTCGGCTCTCACACACACAGGCGCTGAGATTACCACTGGAGTAAGCATATGTGTTGTAACAACCACGCAAACTCCTCAGAGGGGTGTCTCAGAGACTCTAAACAGACCCTAAATCAAAGAACAACTCACCGAATGAATAGCAGGAGATTGATTTTGTAGCTTGATGTTAACTTCCAATAAGCAATAAGTTTCCGTACTATGAATACATATAAAAGGTCATCTGAATATCTCCTTTAACTGGTCTCTTCTCAATCATTGAGCAAATGAAGCTTATGGTAGTTTTACTTACACAAAAATGTTCTGAGGGCAGAACGAAAAATGATTGGTTATTTCTCTGAACCAATCAGATTGTGGAGGAGGTGGGTCTAAGCAACTTCCATGAGCGGAAATGAAGGGCAATCACCTGCAGGCTATATTTGGTGGAGGATCTGCAGAGAGGATGGCAGAATGACTCGAATAAAAAAAAAAAAAACATGAATTCTACCTCCATCACACATTAATTATTAATGTGAATTTGTTATGTGTTATTAGTCAGAATTAATATTTCAGCAAATCCCAAACACAACACAGCAAAGGAACAAGGCTTCATAAGACACCATGCAACACTGCTGATGCCATTCAATCATCGGCAGAATATCTCTCTGTAAAGCCAGCCCCAACAATGAGCCCCCCCAAGCCTCGTTGTTAATCAGTGTTGTTCTCACTTCTCTTCTGAAATCAAATGCGCATCTCGTTATGATAGAAGTCGGAATGTATGCAGTGCGAAAGGAGCTTAATGAGTGATACTTTTCTTACTTTCGAGGGCAAATCTGTGCCGTATCACCACACTAGAAACATGGGGATCGCATGTCGAGGCGGTTGTCGTCTCTTTCTCCAACCACATTTAGCCTCCATGGATACATTTCCGGAACGTCCTTCCAGGATGTGGCGCTGAAAGGCTGCTTCGTGATGGATAGCGCAGCCTGTACAAGCTCGGAAAAGGTTCATTCAGCTTCAGGCATGCTCAAGGGGCCACACCTGCCCATGCAATCACACTGTTCCTGTACGGATTTAACAAACAGGAAGCAGAGGTGGAGATGGGATACAGATGTTGAGTGAACGGGCCAAAAAGGTCTGTAGATATTGCACAGTATTATCTAAAAACCGGTTCATGCTGGTTTAGCTGCGTGCACGTGAATCACCCTTCCAGAAACATCTTCATGCTGCTAGGATCCCCTCATCACAGGCTCCACCCAGAAAATGACCTCTGTGTTGGTTATCTAAACGTATCTGCACAGCTCATTAGTTTGCAGCAGTAGCTGCATGGGTGTCGATTTGCATGAGCTCAAACCTGATGCTTCATTGTCTTTCACCCTTCAGCTCTTGCTGATATTTCCAATCATTTCTGGACCATCTGTAGAGCAATTTTTTCCCCCAGGTTGCCCAGTGAGCTGGAAATGATGTCTTATCTGAAGGGGTGGAAAAAAAAACATTCAATTAACAGCTTAATGAACAGTATTTAATTAGGAGGTCACTTGAAGCGCAGCTGACAGGCACAAACCGCAAGAATTTACTCTTTGTTTTCATACGTAATACATTTTATCAGCATGAAATTTTATCTGTACATAAATGGTTGGTGCTTTTGAGGAGAATGGATAAGACTAAAAATTTAGTCATTTCTCTGGTTCAGAGATGTGCCCTATCCAAAATGACAGACGGGCAGAGAGGTGTTGTGTGGATGATGGCAGTAGGACCCTGGCAGAGGAGAGCAGGTGACGTGTCAGGGAGCTGTCCAGGGGGCCGGGCCTACTGTCACGTAAACGCCTTCCTGCTGGTATCTCCAGAAACTGCTGCAGGAGGAGAACATCAGCACTTTTTTTGAGAACAATAGTAAGGTCAAGATGGGACGTCACATTAGCCATACTGGGTTTGTGCTGATTTGATATGCAGACCCACCTGGGTGCGCGGAGAGGACATTACTTAGAGTAATGTTCCACTGCGCTGGAGGACGGAGTTTGGACATCCATCATCTCTTGGATAATGTAATGTAACACACAGTGCTCAAGCATTCGCCCTTAATATCTTAATTAACAGCCAAAGGACTCTGTAAATAAGATTTAACGTGGTTTACGGTGGCCAGTTGGAAATCGACAATACGATCTGCTGTCCCATGCCAAATAAAGTCCAAAGGCCAGCTGAGGTGTCACTTTACTCAAAATGTACCTGTGTTCACGCATCTCAGCCCTGCCCCCCCCCATTCCACACTGGGCTGGGAAACATCTGCGACAGGGGCCAAGGGTTGAGGGATTTCTTCCTCTTCCTGAAGGACATCATGTCCTCTCCTTCAAGGCGAATTGGTCCCTCCGGGCAGAGCTGATGCCACGCAGTGATGGACTGACAACGCGGCACAGTCAGGAAGCGGGATGCGGGTCAGTGCCATGTGGGGGTGCTCGGTGCCTGCCAGTGGGGGAGCCCAGGGGGCTGCGGCTCTGTGGGAGCGTGGGAACCTTGGGGACTCTACAGGAGGAACGTGGCCCAACACACCCCCCCTCCATTTGTCCCCCAACAACAAAAATGATCTATGCTTTAAAAAAACGAAGAGAAAACAAGGCACCGGTACCTGTGCCTCCCGTCCCACTGCCCCCGATGGCACCTGAGATATTTCACAGGCAGCTCTGATGTGGTGATTCATTCACACTCCGACTTCAGTTGCTGGCTGTAAATATGTGCGTGCGTGCATGTGTGTGTGTGTGTGTGTGTGTGTGTGTGTAAGAGGGACAGAGAGGCGGGGGCAGGGCGCTGTGTCATTAATTCAAAGCCTGCGTGTGTCACTCAAACAAAAGCCAAAATTCTCCAGCTGTAGCCGCTGCAGATATTAATAAGTAATTTAACTGAAAAGTATTTTTTTTGTATTTTATTTTATTCTCAGCCTTCTCCTCTCTTATTTCTAATTCCATCTGAAAATTGTAATGAGGCTCTTTGATGAGAAGTTTGGGACTCCCTCAAACTACGGTCCCAAACACCACCAAATGTTTTTCTCTTCTATCTTTTCCTCCTTGCCCCTTTCCCTCCTTCCTCTGTGCATTCCCCCATCCCTTTCTTTTCCTTCATCTCTGCCTCTGCTCCCTTCTTCCCTGTTCCCTCCCCTGCCCCTATTCTGAACCCTTCTCCATTCCTGCCTTCCTCCCATCCATTTCTTTTCCTTGTCTTGCCTCTCCTTTTCAGGGAGGTTCTCCCGTTGCTGGCAGTCCCCTCCACTTTCATGCTCTGGTGCAGCTGCGTTCCCCACATTCTGATAGAAGTGGGATTATCACACCCCGGCAGCGTCTGACACTTCCCATATGCACGAGGCACCCGCCACAGCCAGAATGGCAGCGCGGGCCGCCCCATTCATCAATGAGATCGTCTTCCCATTTCACTCTTCCGCTGTTCTTATGCAACACAGAGTGAAACTTTGCTCCCCATTAACTAGACTGAATGTTCAAGCCAGACATTCCTGGAGGGCCAAGGAGGGGAAAGGCTGCACATCGTGGTTAGAAAGTAAGCAGTGATGCCTATGGGGATAGACTGCAGTCATACTACAAACGCTAGAGAGGATCTGAACACAAGGAACTGCTGTGATTGGTGCCTGAGCAAGACACATATTCCACCTAAACACGGCTTACATTTTCAACGTTACATCACCTCATAAAGCACAATAGTCTTTCAAGTGAACCATTTTCCTTGCAAGTGTTTTCACTTCAAGTTACTTTTTGCCTAATTTGTAACAGTTATCCTTTCGAGAGGCGGCTGTGCTAACTTTTTTAACGTGCTATCTCCCCATCGCTTGGCTTGCTTTAAAGTGCTTTCAGTGCGGGTTCTCATCAGGAATATAAATCACGTGGGCTTGGACTCAAAGAACAAACATCCAGGGATTTCAAGAGATTTCTTTTGTTTGTCCTTTATTTAGAAAACCTAACAAAGGATTCTCTAAATCTTTACACTGGTATGTCAAAGATAAAAACAACGCAGTTATTTATATGTTATAATCTTTAGATTAACCTGGGAATTATGTTTCGATTTGTAGTGAGACAGAAATTACTTTAGACTGTGGGAGGAAATTGGAGTACTTGGAGGAAATCTGTACACTACAGGGCGAATATGTCAGCAATGCACACAGAGTGGAGGTCGCATTCGAACCCCCAACCCAAGAAGCATGAGGTAACTGCTACCCACTGTGCCAACATGCCACCCAAGACCCCAGAATCAGTTCATCAAAACGGTTATTTTTCCGTTTCCCAGTTTTGTAGGTGGAGATGCACACGTTACATTAGCTGAACAGAAAAGTAAACTGACACGTGTGTTAATTACTCAGCATGCTCACATAATTATACCCCTATGCAGTCCGACATCCAGATAGGCCACTCTTCTACAGTATGGTGCAATTCTCCACCAGGCTGTGGGCACAGGAACCTCATGGCCTACTGCTCCTGCACACTGCCCTGGAGGACCCAGGAACAGCAGGAACAACAGGCTGATAATGATCAACTGAGTACAGCACATGCTAAAAGCTCATCTGTATCAAGCTCCCATGGTCACACTCATCCCCCCCCCCCCAAACTGAGAAACAGGGGCTTCATCGATGTCCATTGCACCACACGACACACATAAGGGTGTCAACTCTCACGCATCTGGCGTGAAGCTCACGCTTTCATACTCTCACGCAAGAAGTCTTACGGCAGATCTATATCATTCCATTATGAACTTAAATTTTGGCTACATCAAAAGCTTTGGGGCAGTTTGCAAACCCTATAGAGTATTTACAAGGTAATAAAACTGTTATATACATGAAAATGTGTGTGCAGACTTGTCTTGAATCAAAAACGTATGCCAGCTAGCTGACCGACGCTGGCAACCCTGCTACACATGACAATCCAGACAAACCGTTCACCTCCAGCAGCAAGGACACACTGTGTGGACACCTTTACTGTGTTGGGACAGCACTCTGAAGATGCTGGAAAGTGTGCCCCCCCCCCCCCCCAGTAAGCTGCATGGTGCCATACCTCGAAGTCTGAACTGAACCTAGATGGCTCCTACTACTGAAACCTGCTCATTTGATATGTTTACAAAATATTAATTAAAATTATTCATGCAATTAATTCTTTATCAGAGTGCCACAATTTGCAGCAGGAAGAACCATGCAACAGCTGGGCTGAAACCGGAACTCAGAAACGTTCACACAGACACACTATGTCTCCTGCAAATGGAGAAGCACTAGACTACAGGCACAGGCAAAGACACACTCAGCTTCCCTCTCCAAGCCGCTGGTCGATCCCCGTCTCCACACACTGCCCTTTTATCTTCCTCACACCTTGCGAGTCACCGCCCGTGACCCGTCATCTGTCCAAGCGAAGTGGATTTCCGCGCCCGGCACCGTCCTCTCCACACCCTGGGATTAATTAGGAGAAAAAGCCGTCTTGGGCACGGGAGCCTCAGCTGACAGCAAGACGGATGGAAACGCCGAGCTGCTGAAGTGCCTTCAAATAAACTGTCACCACGGCGCTTACAGCATCATAAGGTCTGAAAAGCTGTCCGGTCTTTAAAAAGAAACAGATCAGGAAGAGGATTTTTACCTCATCAACTCAAAATTGGCAGCATAAGATTTGAACCACTGTTTGCCATTGTCTCACAATCCGTATATTTTAAAAAGAATACATTTCCCAATATTTTATATAGGCTTGATTTATGTCCCTCAACATCAGTGTTGGGGAGACTTCAGTCAGTTTCTGAACAGGCTTCTAACACACTAACATGCCTATGCATTCCTCTACTTCTGCTAGCTGAAGGTTCCTAGCGACAACTGAGACGCTTATGAAATACGTCATTTTTAAAAAGCACACAGATTAATGACTGAAGAGATATGGGATTCAATTCAACAATCGTCCCCGATCTCCAGTACTGGTCAGATATTGGTTCGGTGGAGGGTTCTGCGTTTATTTGAAAGTGTCTTGAATTAATACCCAAAGACATGCGATTTGCTCTCAGAAGGCCACTTGGCCGTAGGTCTCTTTTGCCAGGCCGTGACCCTGGTGAGGAGGACCGTGAAGAAAGCCTCCAGTGACCCATTTTACTGGTTTGCCCTGGTCCCTGAGGCGAGGTACATCACTAAAACACTAGAAACTAGGCCTGTCCGTTAACCAGTCACCCAGAAAGTCAAGCTGAAAGAGAGGATCTAATTCAAATCGAAATCGCACAAAGCCCATTGTACTGTGAACCAACGCATGGGTTCTAATGCTTCATTGTGGTAGAAATATAAATTTCACGGGGAATTGCGTGACATTATGCAAGCAGAAACTTCCACGCTTTAACTCTTAATTTTGTGCTTTGGGATTTTTAAGCAAACAATACGAACGAGCTGAAAAATCTGAATCTGATTCAAGGCAAACGTATAACTCATGATTTCACTGACTAACTTGACGTTCGGGTATACATCGGTACAGCTACGCCACCACATCGCACCTGTTATGTGAATAACTCATTTGCCGGGGTTGGCAGCATTAATAACTCCGAAAAGCTGATAATTTTTCAAAACACTATTTTAGAATTATAACTAAACGTGAAGCATCAGTAGCCCTGCATTTTGTTTGAAGATAGGATCATTAAATGGCCAGGGTTTGTTGCCGAGAGAGCCGCCCTCCTTTCACCAGCTCTTCACTTGTTTAATCAAAATGCCGTCTGAATAAAACTGGGTTTTGCAATAAATGTAATTAATTTCACTCTTGTCTGTTTTGTGCACCGTCCATTAACAGAATTATTACGTTGGACCCACTGAGGGCAAATAATTATTATCCAGTAATTATTATTTGTTATTTAAACAGCATTTTAGAAACAAGTCATTTGTTTAAGCACGTTATCTGTGTTAGCCGAGTCTCACATTCTTAATTTCCTGCTTGCGGTGGTGACATTTCGGAACAAATTATAATACATTCAGCAAAATGTGCGGTTCTTTTTACAAACTTTTTGGCACTTTCTTTGCCTGGAACGAACAATGGGTGGCCAGTATTTAGTGATAAAAAAGGAATAATATATTTGTTATTTAAGTGTAAATAACACAATTGTATATTACATTTTTTGTTATATTTAACAATGATATATAAAGATATTGTGTACATGTTATATAGAGTGCTGTGTTGCAGGTTATTTTGGCTTCAATGCTGCTGTCACAGACAGGTAACCGCGCATCTGTCGGGTCCCACGCCTCCGCGGTCACCCCTGTCTGTGTTCTTTTCCGGGTGCAACGGACCGATCTTGCGGGTTTTCCAAAGTATCTGTCAGTTAAGACAGTAACTCATCCGAGCTCTTCATTACCGCCCTTCACCCTAAACCATATCACCAGATTAGCACCCGAGTGATCTTTAGGTCCTTAGAAACGGATGCTGCAGTGCAGAATTAAATCGTGGCAGGTTCTATGAGAGGCCCAGCATCGAATCAAATGTTTCATGTAAGAAATCATCCTTTAAACATCACGAAATGCTTAGCTGGATCTAAAACAATTCTCTGAGGGGTTTTTATTTCCAATCCAAATAACTCAAATAACATCTTGAAATATCTCAAGGATATCTTCTGCTGACTTGTCTAAAATATCTATCTTGCATGAGATTTGCTGACTTATCTCATTTTTGGATTCATTTTTTACGCCAGTTTCTTTAACAGGAATTTTTGCAGGAATAATTTAGCCAATAACGACACATTACTGAATAAAAAGATGTTTATCATTTCTTTGTGGTTAATTTTTCAATGCTATTGCGAGTTGTAACAATTTCCCCCCCGGACCAATAAAGTATACCTATCTATCTATGTGCATGATTATTAGGAATGGGCGATACCACAGATTTCTTTTGCGATCCGATTTCAATTCGATCCAAGGTTGGTATTGCTGACACCAATATTCTGTGCCCTTATGGCCGGCCCTGCCAGGTAGTAGTTCATGTCCTTATCCTTAGAGTATTATAAACATTTACGTTACCTGTTTAAAATAGATACTTTTCCATTAGAATCAATTGTCAAAATGAAAAATTTCAAATAGAAAGAATCAATATTTCAGAATCAATTCGCACATCCGTAGGGATTACAGCCCATTCCCAAGATGAGTTACATTGGTTTTTCAGGGACCAAACCAAATTGCATTGCCAAAATACAAAATACAAAGAGTCAACCAGGCTTAACTGTCATTTATGAATGAGTGATTCCAAATAAATCTCCTACTCTGGAGATGGCAGGTATGGGAATTTAAAATACTTGTCGCAGTCTCTAAGGACAGGAAGTCAAACTTATGATTGTGGAATCATGAGATTATTGACTTTGCCTTCCGTGAAGTGGAACCACAGATAGTGATATCAGTCCAAGGTGAGACCCACACAGTGAGAGCTGGGTACACATTGTTTTCTTGCATTTCTCCCTACCTGAACAGAAATATCACTGCATTTTAGAACAGACAAGGCTTAAAAGTGACTTTTTTTGGTGGGCTGGCACTCCGCTGGGTCGACAAGGCAGGATGTGCAACAGAGCTGACAGAAAAACACCTTGCAAAAATGTTGTGTCAGATTTGCTTACAAAAAAGAGAGCTGACCTTGAACTATCTACATATATACACTGAACATAACGCTGTCATTTTGATTCTACACTTAGCGTTAAGTATTTAGCTTTAACTTTTCCTGAATGAAGCCACTGTACAGCTTCAACAGGGGTTAACTATGAAGGACGAACTGATCGATGAGCTGAAACCAACTCTTCCAGGACAGAGAGTTTTAAAATGTGCATCATCCTTGATGCAGTCAACCAGGCCTGTCACCTGCCCTGTCCAGAAACTTAGGAAGGGACCAAGTGTCAGGTACAGAGACGGGTGACCAGCCTCGCTCCCCCCAGCCTGTCAGGAACCTGGATGGGTGAGAATTTCCCAAACCGCAAAATCCAAAAGTAGGACAAGCAGTCCTGCATGTTGCAGGTTCTTCTGCTGCATTTCTCACAATGTTCTAGGCATAATTCAGGAGATGCTCATGCAGGTACCATGAAAGCAAAGGGAGGCCAGTGATACACTCATTCATTTAAATGCAACACTCCACATATCATTGCTAATCATGTGTGAAGGATTCAGTCGGTTACCAGTTAGAAGTGCTTTCTATAGGCTGCCTGTGCTTGCCATTTCACATGGCTCATGTAACATGTCATATCAACATGAAGAAAATGGCAATGTAAATACGACATAACAAGAATCAGTTCTAGTAAAGCATAATTGTATACCTGTTTTTATCTTCCATTTCTTGAATGGTCCACTGATCCACTGTGACACAGTGGACATTTAATTTTGCAGTGAACAATACCTTTCACGAAATGCCAATTACCTCCCCAAAGGCAGAAAGTAAATACGAAGAAAATATTATGCCCCTCAATAAACAGATAAAAACAGATGTAGGTCTCAGAATGAAAAAGGATTCAGTTATGCTGGCCAAATAATGCATGTTCCTGAAACATCAGCTTAATACAAGAATATTGCAAAATAGCACAGAATTAATGAGCGTAAATTAATATTTGTGCTTTTAAATCTATTTCAGAGCTATGTATCCAGAACTTTCTATAAATATCGCTGAATACCTAACTGCCTTCCTGCAGTGAACTGGGTAACTCTTTCCGACAGGCTGCCTGAAACCTTTCATGTGACATTGACTTCTCTGGTCAGTCTGGGGCACATGGACACCCGAGGCCAGGGCAGTGCAATACAATGAGCTTTCTCAGCCTGAAACACTCCAGAAGGAAGCTGATTTGCCTCCTAATAAGCCCATATTCCAATGGCAATGTTTTTTAGTTGAACACATGGTCGTAAGTTGTAAGGCTAAGAATGGTCCTGTCATTAAAAAGGCATACAGTGCAACCACGATACAGTGACAAGACTTAATGGATGTTATATGTAGGACATTATCAATGAATGAGGACCCTGTCGACGTACCTAACCCTTATTCTTTGAGAAGCCCTTATCTCCCTTTCACAAGGCAGCTTTCTGCTACTGAGAAATGCCGCATCATTTCCCAGTATTCAAAGGCGTCGTCCCTCCCTTTTTTAGTTATTAATTTGGCTAATTTAATCTGCACTTCAACTCCATCACTAGTAGTATCTGTGTCATATCTTTGGCTCATGATAGAGTTAATTGGGTTGCCCTATAACAGCAAATTAATTAACTATAACTGACAAGCAGGATGTGGCACACCATCACACTGTCAAAGAGCGAGAGGGCCACCCTGCTGGCGTTTGCTGCAGTTTATGGCCATTCAGCTGGAAAGCCCATTGCCAAGGCTGTTTCTGAGACAGCCGTGGAAATAGAAGCAGGTCGCAGCAGTGGAGCCTAACAATATGAACATCTCTCACAATATTCAAAATCAGCGTTTTATACAATGGAGTCCTGATGAGAAGCAGGAGAGAGAAATCTCACATATGTAAGACAATTTAGCCTGGAGAAAAGTGTTATGCAAATTGCTGTTAATTCTCTATAGTTCTGTCTTTATTGATAAGTTCTCTTTTTTCCATTTGACAATGTATGGATCCCAGATGACTTCTGTGGAGCAATTTGCTTCAGTGTCTTTGCACAAAGGCACTATTGATCGCTGGTGTATTTAGTAGAAAATGGCTTAATAGCAGCAGCAATCGAAACACTTTCCCATAACCAAAAACAAAACAGCTTTGTTAAAGCGCAATTCTACAATGACTGTGTTACGGAACCATGAATTATTGTTCCAAGTTTTGTGAGCTGACCTTAAGTGCTCCTGAAATATGGTACCACATAGTCAAAAGGCGACTTGGCTACTGTTGAAAGCTTAAAATGAGTGGCGTGTTGGTCGATTGTGAAGTGTCACGAATGCCAGGGGTGCAGGCTCCACCTGAACCAGCTAAACAGTAGTTTACCTGATCATTTCCATAACATTAATGTACACAATGTCTTCTAAGGGCTGGGAACATACATGAGTCACATGGGGCGGGTGGATTGCCTGCCAGCTAATGGGTCTTCTGACAAAACGGTCCTAGTGTAAGTGTTGTTGTTGCCCCAACCCCAGCTCTTTAGCATGAGTTGCTACAGTGAATAGTGAGCTGCATTAAAAGGGTAATGGGTGTAATGGAATGGAACAGAAGATGCAGGGGCACTTTAGCGTTTAGTTTAGTTTCCAAACAATTCCAACGGTCAGCAACGGACAGGGTATGCTCTTTAGCCCACTAAAACACTGGCATCGCTTTTCCATCTGACATCCCACGAGAGGTGCCGGATGGTGATGGGTTTGCGTCTGAGGCATCGCCACTATGCTGCCAAGTCGTGCGGAAGCGAAGGCCGGCAGGACGCCGGCATGGATAACCTTCCACTCTCCGTACTGCCTCAGCTGCTCACACGTCCTATTAAAACACACATTGTGCTAATTCGGGTAAAGCTTCAGGGAAAGGAGATGTGCAATTACCACCCAAATGTGTTTTTCTCTAAATTACATCCAAGCCTAGGCCACAAACTGCTGATACACAAATGTCACTGTACTGGCATGTGCCTTGCCATAAGATAAAGTAATGTTTAAAGAATTATAGTTCAGCTCTGTAGATGTCATCCATTTATAAATCAGCATCACTGGGCAATAAATATTCACCTAGCCAACAAGTTAAGAACAGAAGACAAAAAATAAAACGTTGGTTAAATTGTAGTGAATCACATCTCACAATCAGTTGTACTTTTTTCAGTAATGCTGATTTGCTCTCCTATAATCATTGTTCCCCATGAAGATCATGAGGATGTCTCGCCGGTCACTGGTTCTCTGTAGCCTGTCAAAGAGAGGAGAAAAATTACTTTTCTAGGAGATAGATCAAAGGGCATTAATAAAGACACTGTTGATCAAGAGGTCTAGAAAAACCTTTTATTTTCCTTTAGAAGACATAAAAACACACCCAGCCACATGACCTTTGCCTTACCTTTCCTTCGTCAGTCCTTCAGCGGGGTTAATGTTTACATAAACAAATTAAATGTTTCTTTTGAGTCTACAGAAGCATCAAAAATATTCAAGATTCAAAAGTTAACTTAAAAATATGACACTTGCTTCTCCAGTGTAATCTGATGTTGTGAGACTCATCTTTTTTACTGAAATATGCTCGACGTTGAGAGACAAGCACAGCGTATTCGTCAAAGTGCTTCTTTGTGTGCTCCACAAAAGCCTGGGCATTATAAAAAATTAAGGGCTCTTTGTTTCAACTTTATCGCTGTCATCTCTCTCACTGTCGTCATTGTTAAGGGCAGGTCAACCCAACTGCTTTGCTGACATAATCCTACAATATAATTGAATGAGTGCTTCTTGTGGATAAAAGGTAAAAATATTATTGGAGAAAAGCCTGTAGTGATTTATTGTGGAGGAGTCACTCTCGTTTAACTTGAGAAGGCCTGTATCCCCTCAGATTTTTCCCGATATAGTGCAGAAAAGTAGACATTTAAGTTAATTGCCAATTAGGGTGGATCGCTTGTTCTTTCCAATATTGATTTTTTTTTTTTTTGCTAGTTAAAAGAAAGGGCACTGGTGCAACACTGAGACTGGGGAGCAGCGAGGGGCAGCACGATAAATATCGGTCTTGCCCCAATTCCCTACAAATGGCTAGATGCCCTTAAAATGAAAGGCTGAGGAGACTCATATTTTCAACAGTCAGAAGGCCGGAGCGATGCCAGCGGTGCAGGATGGCAGAGAAAGGAATCCGTTTCTCGACAGCTTCTCATTCTGTGACATGAACCTAGGCTGAGCAGCAGACCGAAGTGACAGGGTTATGTTCCTCATCGACAGGCTCAGCTAGCTAAATCATGCTGGCTTTAGTTTGTGCTTAGCCAACTCAGCTAAGCTAATAATCATTTAAAAAATGCTATTACTGTGTGTACTTCTAACAGACGTTTAACTGTTAAATAATTAGAAGTGAGATGCAACTAAGCAGTTATGATAGCTGGCTCTGGAAATTACTTGGTCCATGAAGCCTCCTGCTAATTTCAGAGCTTATTAATGAAGGTCCAAGGTTCAATTACAGGGGCAGATTTATTCGGTGCTCCAGAGGCCTGTTGTATTTAATGTTTGTGACCATTTAAATGAAAAAGTTTAAAAACCATTTCATGTGAAATGCACTAACACTTTTGTTCTAGAGGGATGCACAATGAAACCTTTATATCGGTGCCAGTACTGAGGAAGCACTCAGTATGTGGAACACACGAAATAAATTAAGAGCTCTAACCCATATGTAACATCCATCCATCCTCTAACCATTTATCCTGAGGTGTTTCACAATTCAAAGAACGTATTTGTCTACTTCAAAGCAAAGAAAGTACTTATGTACATGGCAAGACCGGTCTTGCTAACTTGCCTCCCAAAAATGAACTTGGAATGCAATGAATTATGGGATTGCTCTCGCTGGCAAGGATGCAGCCAATGTCTGCCTGATATTTGGGGCTGGGAAAGAATGACGTCTGAGGAGTTTTACCATTATCTGTACTTCTGTTCTTGAGTATTTCAACTGTACTTTGGCAATGGAAGGTGACATCAAATGGGTGAGAACATAAGAGCGTTCAAGTACGCATATGGATAAACACCCCTGGGCAGGGTTGCTATTCTAAGCAGCACAGGCATAGGATGCCAGTCCGTCATTGGGCACATACACACACACTGTCACACACAATTACACTCAATGGGCAGTTTAGAGATACCAATTACCCAAACAGCATGTCTTTGGAAGAAACCCACACATCACGGGGAGAACATGCAAACTGCACACATGCACAGCGGAGGTAGGACCCAATCCCCTGACTCACAAATACACCTGCCTCGAGATGATCATGCAACAGAGTTCACTCTGGTGGAAGTTTAACTGAATTAACTTGCGTTATTGGGGGGGAGTTAAGATGTTCAAAAGCAAGAGGTCAAAAGCAAGTCAGGATAAATGAAGAATCTTCTACCTTGGTGGGTCTCACTTGCCACATGCAAAAGTTGCCAATGGGATTGGTTAATGACGAATCAGATTTCTAAAGGTGATAGTCAAATAAATAAGCAAACGGAGCATATGACTGCAGATTGAACGGAACTCAGACAAGGTGAATTGATCACAAATAAATCGAGTGCAAAAATATCTAGTTAACCAGACTAGAAGTAATGCAGCTTCATTTTAAGTTAAGTCAATGAACATAACAGCGCATATCCCACTCAGACTGAACGACAGTGGAAAATAATTGGGAAAAGGCAGCAGTATTTAGCAAAAAATGTTTAATCTCTCCTTGATGCGTGTTTATTTACATGTAATAAATCAGCAAAATAGGAAATAGCAGAATATTTACACAATGAGCGTTTCGCAGCCAACTCGTCACATTTGCATCAAGTCTGAAACTCTTACAAATGCATCAGAATTACTATATTAATAAAATTGCTTGGATGTCTTAAACGTGTTGAACTGACCCCCCCACCCTCACACTCTTTTTGCCCCCATGTATAAATGACAGCTTCTTGTTTTGGCATATCAATAAGACGACACAAAGGGGAGTGAGGCTAAGGGAAGCCTATGATGGCAAGAATGGATCTGGGCAATTCTGGGAAGTTCGATGGGCAGCCATGAGACTGTGATCTTAAGGAAGAGAACATAGCAGGGGTGAATTTCGGGGGGGGGGGGGGCAGGGACAGGAGCTGGCAAGGCACAGTGTGCAAAGCGAGAGCTCTTGGTAGTAAGAGGATGAGAACACTGGCCCATTGTTTTTCCATCAGTCATGTCACAGCTGACATCAACACCTCCCCCCATCTGAGTGGGGGAATGTTGCACCATTTCAAAGAAATGAGCTGTACAGTTAAATTACTGTCTACCTTTATACAAGTGGCAAAACACAAGGCTGAGGGTATGGTCAGAAGTGTATATATCCAATGAGTCACTTGTTCGACACACTTTAGAGCATTCATGCAAACATCTACATAGGCCCCCCCTCACCATACCCCGGCAGTCCTAACAAACAACCTTTACCGTTGTTCCGTGCCTAGACAACCTACACGGAACAGCAAAAACAGCAACATTCAAGCGAGAAAAAGGTAAAGATACAAATCCTGAGACTATGGAAGTCAACCAACCAAAATTCAAATCCTGACCAGCACAACGACGGGGTGGTCCACACTGAGAGGTCCACCCAGCAAACCCGTTGTGCAGAAGCAAGGTCTACATTTGCCGGTAACGTCCGTGGAGGAGTTCCTATGCAAGTCTGCTGGAAGATGACGTGTCTCTTGACGTGTGGCTGCCAGTCACAGTCAAGGTGAGCAGCATAAAGCTCCAGCTTGGCTAAGCCCTCGTTCAGAGCTGACGCTGTGAAGTCTCTTTGCCAAAGTGGGGGGGCGGGGGGTGGGGGGTTGTGAGTTAATTTTGACCAGGTTTTAGGGAAATAAAGAAAAACCTGAGGGATTTAAGAGCGAATAACCCTGTGGTACCAGGCAATGCTGCCGCTCAGTCCAGTTTATCCCCATTGTAATTGTCCAGGAAACATAGACTTAAAGTTTGACGGTTTTTCCAAGGGGAACAAGTCAAAATACAATTATGGAGTTAATTTTTCCTGTCATAGAGACCTGCTATTAAATATACAGACATGGGAGAAGAGGGATGTCTAATGAATACAATGATCAGAACTTAAGGATTCTTCATCATCAGTCGGACACTGGCAAAGAAACACAGATTTAGAGAAAAGACTTTTTATAACACAAACATTAAGAATATTCAGAATTTTTCACCTAGATGCAAATAGCAATTACTGAAAATAGAGCCACATAAAATACAGAAATATTTTTGTTATAAGGGAAAAAGTTGGATCTTACAACTTTTGTTTTGCCCTAAATTTTAACAAGAGAACAAAAAATTTAACATGACTGTTGGATTTCTTACTGGGAGGAACAAGGGATCAAAACCCCCTTAAATCCAGTTTGAACCAGGTATATTGTATTTCATTCTTAAAATTTCCAAACCTGTTTTACTCTCAAAGAATTTGGTAAAAAGAAGCGTAAGAAATCATGTTTTTCAGGAAGCAGGCAGATGCTGACAAAAACAAAAAACACCAGGCAACAATTTAACAAATCAGGTAAATGGAAAATCTTAATCCACTCAGAGAGAAGTAGTAACTTACTGTCACAAATACAAACGTGTATTTACTTGAGCACCATAATACTATGTCAAAAGCTTAGGTCTTAGAAAGAGGTAAACAAACAAAAGGGGTCTTTTGTTTATCTATGAGCTTCTACCTGCTTGGAAAGGGGGGGGGGGCAACATTCAGTGACTAGACAAGCTAACCAGCAACTGAAAAGCAAGAAAAACAAGAAACGGGCTGCATTTCACTGCACTGCCCTTCGGAATGGAAGCATCTACAGCCCCATAAAGCATATGGCGGAGGGAGAAGTGTTTGGGTCAGAGATAAAAAAAAAAAAAAAAAGTTAAAGGAAAACAGACTAAGAAGTATGGAAAGATTCTGCAAATTTACAATTGTTCATAATTTCACATTTATCTGCAGCTCCTTCTTTGGATCATTCAGTTCTGAATCGTGATTTTAAGGACACCTCCACTGCTGACATCTGCATTAAAAAGCTAAAAGAAAAGAAATTATAAATAATTAAAAAAAAAATAAAAAACAGAAGGGCTGTGGGTGGCAAAAGGAGCGGCAGCACTTTGTTCTGGCCCGCATCCGCTGACCTGGCCAACCTCATTAAGAGTTCCACAAAGAGGAGGACAAAAATCACACTAAGCGGCATTTAATTCCACTGGCGAGGCTTAGCCAAGGAGATAAGAGGTACAGAAAGAGGAAGGCGAACTCAATTCCACATGCAGCATTTTCAGAGGGGGAATCTCGATGTGCATTATGAAGTTAAAAGCTACCTCACTCCCAGAATGAAGGGATTTACCGAGAGGTTAGGGGTGTCGAATTATGCAGAGGTGTTCATCCTATTTTATTTTTTTTTTTAAAGAATAGAACATCGGTCAGACACCAGGGTTTTTGGGAGTGGGCACTAATGCGATTTTCTTCAAGTAATGCAATGTACTTCATATGACACCAGCGCAGATGACAATCTTCAGAGGATGTAAACAAATACAGGTCTCTGAGACTGACAACAGCTGGGAGGCAGCCCCATCGTTATCCAGGCTCCAGCTGGAGTGAAGCTGCTAGTAACTAGGCTGAATGCGGCTTTTTCTCGGTTTAAAACCAACAGAGTCGTTTGTACCAGTTTTGTATAGACCCCACATCATAATAATTTGTCCCTCCAGTCTTCAATGCTTTTGCTCTTTCCAACTCTTTTTTTTTTTGACTGATTTCATCCTTCCAGTCCTTAAGCATGGTCATATTTAAATTATAGCACATTTTATTTTACAAAACGCTTTTGCACTAAACAACATTCAAATAAATCATGGCACAGGACAAGTTTTCATTCGTTTCTTGTTGTTTTGTTCGGAAATATCAAAACGGTTTTCAATGACGTCCGCTGTTCCGATAACGTAAAATGGACCAAATCATTTTTTTTCTGCTTGTCTCTTTAAAAATGTAACTGTATCCATACATCTATAGTTTTATTTCCTGTAAATTGTGCAAATTCAGCAGTAACACACTTGGCGGGAGACCAGAGGAGTGGGCAGTTGTGTACAGTTATTGGGGAAAAAAAACACACACACAAAGGTTTAAGAATAAAACAATCCCAGAAGACAGATGTCCAGTTCAAGGTCTGTTACATGGTGTCATGTGGCCCACAAGGTCTTCTCCAAAAGAACACTCTCCTAAACGGACAGCACTTTTCGTTGCTCCTTCATGGCTCAAAGACCAACAGCTTATTCCAGTCCTGTCTGTGTAGGACATGATTTAATACACAGACAAACATGGGGGGGGGGGGTCAAAAATAAAACCACAATGACAACAACCGAACACGTTCTGTGATGTGACTTTTGCATGAACCGAGACCGACCCCCGGGGGCCCAGCTCCACGGGTTCTCCGGTGCACTGCTTCTGTCCTCGCAGTCCCAAAGTCTGACAGTTTTCAGAATCACGCTGTTAACGGTCCTCAGCTGGCCAGCGCCATGGTGTCAATGACCTGCTCCAGCTTGCTGCGTAGCCTCTGCCTCCGGGCCTGCTCATCCTTCTCCAGTGCTGACAGGATCTGCCCGGGGACGAAAGGGTGAACCGGAGACGGCGCCGCGTCAGAGAGGACAGTGTGATGATGGTGCAAACGCAAACCCGGGCATCGAGAGCACGTCGCAGACTTCTGCTAAAAGCCTTTAAATTAGCATGTGCTGGTGAGAGCCTCAGAAAACCATATACAACTGTCTCGCCGTTCCATGCAAGTTAATAACGAGGGAAACAAGCGGTTCCTGTCACGTTCTGTCCTGGGAAACAATGAAACGATCCAGGTGGGATCCGAAGCCACACCCACCCAGGTAATTACGCATAACGAGGGAGACACTGCTAAGTGGAGGCAGCTGTGGTGCATTAAGTAGCGGCTGGACCGCATTCAAAGACTGTGTGGTACGGCGTAACACTCTGCAGCGGTCTCTAATTGTGGGCCATTTTTTGAGCCTCCCCCCCTCCCCCCCGCAGTGCTTTGGAACAAAGATGGAAGCCAACCGGGAACGTTAACAGCAGCTCATCGCTATTTCTACGTCAGCTTGAATGCTAAAAGTGTTTCGCCATTGTCAGCGAGTCGCTGGGGAGCCTGATCCCCGCTGCGTCCATCGCGGGGGCCGGACGGAAGGCTCAGGCCCCCACTCTGAGCCGCTGGCTTGTTTTCACAGGCGGCATCATGGGAGCTCGCTCAAAGTGCAGGATAAATAGACTTTGCAGGCGTACTCGGTTAGAGCCCAATTTATTTCACGGTAGCTAAATCTAGCTATTTCTGGCTACATAAACGACACGCATCGCTCTAAGACACACAAAAATACACCCTCCACGTCGATATCTGAGCCTTTAGGCGTACAGGTGTCAAACAACAGTGATAAAGCTGCACACGCTAACTGCTTCATTCCAAGGCAATGAACGAACGTGCTCTTATTTCTTGATTTAAAGGTTGAGTGAGACCCATGGGCGGCGAAGGGGGCTGACTAACCTCGTCTTTGTACTTGACGATGTAGGAGTAGATCTCGTGCAGAGCGCTCATGCTGTTGAACTGGTTCAGGTGGAGGCGTGACTGCTCGGCCAGGTACGCGCTCATGTCCTGGTCGCTGATCGCTGGCATCCGTGAAATGTCCGAGTAGTACCTGTACGGGGGTCGGGGAGGGGTGGAGGTGGGGGATGAATCATGCTGGTCAGCCAATGGACCTCACAAACACTTGCTGTTGGGACTAAGGAGAGTTTAAATCTCAGTTTGGGTTTTGAACCTATGTTACTCCCATTGCTGGTCAAAAATTGGTACATTGCATTCAACTGATTACAGTATTTAACAGATGCCTTTTATCCAAAGCAACATATAATTGAAAGCAGGGTCAACCAGTCCCTGAAGCAATAGAGAGTTAATAGCCTTGCTCAAGGGCCCAATGGTGAAATCCCACTGCTGACTGTGGGATTAGAACCGGCGACCTTCTGATCACAGGCACAGCATCCTAACCCACTGAGCCACACACTGCCCCCGACTAAATTCAACTAAGCTAGCTGAATTTTAATAGAGGTTTGGCCTCCTAATTAATGTGGGGAACAGTGGGGGGGCAGGGGGGGTCCGATACCTTTCCACCCAGTTCTTGTAGTTGGGAATGTCTTTCGCATAGAGCAGCTTGTTGGAGGGCGAGTCCTTGCCCAGCTTGTGCTCGGAGGTCGAGCAGGAATCCATGAAAGTCTGGGCCACCACGGAGAGGCAGGCGTCTGTGATGCTGTTCTTGTGGATGTCGAAGACGAACTGCGGGTTCTTGATCACGTTCACCCAGAAACGTAGCGGCAGGCTGAGCAGCGCAATAAGAGGGGCACAAAAACAGAAAATGTCCTTCAAAATGCCAATGGGGGGGGGGGGGGGGGGTTGTGGATGGAAAAGCAGTCATAACGCAGTGGGGTGAGCTCAGGCCTCAGGGGGCTGCTCTGGAGTTCCGAATCAAGCCCATTTTTCAGTAACGGGGGGGGGGAATAAAGCCCCGGGTGGTTTTTCAGGTCGAATCTAAAACCCAACCTGACAACAGCGCAAAAACAAAACGGCGCACCCAAAAACAAACAAACGTACGGACCTCGACAACCCACCAAAACGAACCCCACAAACAATACACGGAGGTCAACCTGCCGCTAAAGAACCTCACCAACCGGGTTGCCACGTGTGAGGTCAATTCAGCATAAACGA
>JAAGVU020000108.1:651969-664070 GCA_011763525.2 Mormyrus iriodes | reverse complement strand
GCTCATGCAACCGACACACAAAAGAAGGGGGAGAGGGGAGAGAGAGGAGAAAAGGAGGAAAAAAAAGAAAGAATGGTTTTTAAGAGGGGGGGGGGGGGGGGGGGGGGGGGAGTTGTGGATGGAAAAGCAGTCATAACGCAGTAGCGTGAGCTCAGGCCTCAGAGGGCTGCTCTGTAGTTCCTAATCAAGCCCATTCTTCAGTAACGGGGGTGGGGAATAAGACCCAACAGAACCCCAGGAGCTGAACCAGCACCACAGCTAGATATACAACAGCATTAAGGGAGTGGGTCCATTTAAATCCAGAATATGTACAGGGCACTCCCCTACACAAGCACACCTGACTACTATTAATATCATTTTTAAAACAATTATACTGCAATTATTAGTAAGCTCATGTGAAATGCATGTCACATTATATCAAAACCAAAGCAGAGAAAACTGCTGTGTGAGAATATTAAACGCCAGCCTCTCACAGAGGATTGGGGGAAAATGTAGCCGGCCCAAAGGGAACAGACAGTGGACTGTGCATAGCTGAAGGCACATACATGGCCCCCACTGCCTGTTATCTAAATGAACCAGATGGAAAACACTTTGCCCCCGACTCTCTATCTAGAGTACACCCCTGTTTCCCTCTGGCCGGCAGACTCACCAGTTGCTCTTCCAGGTGTGGCGCACGTCAGGGTCTGAGATCTGGTGCTTGTCGGCCTGCTCATCCAGGAAGTCAAACATGTACTTGATGGCGAGCGGCAGGGCACTGCCGCGGTGAGCCGTACTGAAGATGGTCTCAAACAGGTCATCCACGAACTTCTGCAGTGTGCCCTGGATGAATGAGACGCCCTGGTGCATGAATATGGTCCACTAGACATCTTAGGTCAGATTCCCCGTGACAAGCCGAAGCTTTAACACAGTCACTCTGTTTGGCACCTCCTCTCTCCCTGAATTACTTTCGCCTGTCTCTCGACATAAAATGTCCTCCGGCTAATGGCAACACTTGCTCATCCTACAGTTGGCTGTACTGCCTGGTGACGACCAGATGACGAGGCTCCATAAAAGCTCACAAAGACGCGTAATGGTTGGTGTCTAATGACACAAAAAAGCTTTGAAGGCACCACTATAAATTAAGCATGGAGTCAGGGGTATAGGAACCAGGGGGACGTGTACCCCCCAATATTTAATTTGGCTTCATTTATCCCTCCCCCATGAAAAGAGGCCTTTACATTTAAATTACTGAGATGTGTCCCCTCCAAACTCTTTCCTATGACCTAGCGTCACAGACCAGACTCATTAACAATGTCATTTTTGTCAATTGTTTGCACCGGCTATGCCTTTCCGAGCATAAGCCGACCTGCCCATCTGCACCTTCATCTCCTCATTCCGTTTTCATTCTGCGTTTTGCTCACTGACACACGTGCCCATTGAAGAAAAGAAAAAAAAAATCGTAGGTGGGTGCAGCAATGGGATGCGATGCATTAACTGCAATGACAATGAGCCGCGAACTAACAGTGGCGTCGCTAATGCTAAATCACAGCGCATTAGCGGATTAGCGGCGAACGCGGCGGGGGGAGACATTAACGGTGCAGGGCCATTCCCAGTTTAGGGGCAGGTGGCCGCACTCTGTGAGCAGAGATGTGTTTTAACGAGGTTCCTTCTATTAAAGGAGGCCGTCTCGGCAAAGTCACCTTCAGCTTTGGGTTTTGTTTCACTCATAAAATAAAGTGCGAGTGCCAGGCAACTTCTACAATGATGTGTTTTCCCTTAATGTCTGGACAGATTAATACAGCTTCTCAAGTCAGGTTTTATGGCGCATTCTCACAAAGGCTGGGCGAATTTTGGGGGTGGGAGTACTTTAATAGTCTGCTTTCTCTTTTAAATCATAACTGCGAGCTCCCCATTAGAGAGGTAGCCATGGCTCACTGGCAATCCTCTTCCACTCCGTCACGGGAAGGCAGGAAAGTTCTGCAACTACCTTGGTGGCCAGCAGGCGGGTCAGGTAGATCTCGGACACCATCTTGCTGCCGCGGTCACCCTCTCGCTGGTCGGCGTGGTCGTGGTTCTTCACCAGGTGCCACAGCTTGGTGCCGCTCTCCAGGTCGGGTGTGATCATGGGCGTGCGGGAGCGCAGGCTGTCAGGGCTACTGGCTGTCCGGAGCATGCTCTCTGTGTCCAGTAGGGGGCAGGAGAGGGAGAGATCTCACTCAGGCAAATCAAGAGCAAAATGATTTTCAGGATAAGAGGGACAAGGACACATTCCCCCCCAAAAAATAAAATAAATTAAACAGAAGCACAGCATGAATTGTGGGAGTCGTCTGAACATCTGTTTGGGTGGGGGGAGAGGACAGCTACCAGACACACAAAACATCAGAAGCCATTTTTAACGAGAAAATAAAAGGATTCCCAAGGATGCCATTTTAGGGGAAATGTTCATTAAATAGTCGCTCATTCTGATTACTCTCATTTCCGACACCGCGCTAATTGGCGAAGTGGAAAGAGCACACAGCTCAAGCCGCACATGCGATTAAACATCAGCGGCTGGAACCAAACTTCATTCTCCATGACTTGATTTTGAATTTATTGATTCTATTTTCCCCTCTACAATTATGTATCAGCTGTAGAAATAAAACAATTTAACATGTTTATCATAAAATGATAAACACTGAGCATATGAAGATCATAACACGGTAAACAAAAACACAGCTAGCAAGGCGGACTTGTCAGGCCTCTGATCCTGGTGCATATACATGGGTGGGGCCACGCACTGGCACCATTTAAAACTCGACTGGCCCCTGGAGGGCCCCTCTTCTGTCTTTCACCAATATAAAACATAACTGGCTGATGATTAGGATGGTCCCTCTGTATGAATTACAATTCCTCTTAAGCCCAGCATTGTAGAATCGCTCACGAGCATTTAATCTGGTAAAATGCATCACCAGGGGTAAAGATATCTAATCCTATTACGCAAGGTCAAGGAGTTTATCGACACAGTGGGTCTGTTGACAGAAAGAGCATGATGCCCCGTGAGAAGGGGGCGCCGCCAGACCCAGGGTTCCTTATTCCAGGAACACTTATGTAACTCAATCAATGCTGCAAAATGTAACCAACTGCAACCCCCCTGTCACTTCCCACATTGGAAATGTGAGCTGGATCATAACGCACAGGAGGTGATTAAAACACACAGACTACTCTGTCGACCTCAACCTTTCTCACCCCAACTAACCACCTACAGTGGAAATGTATCAAAAACAGGGGTTCAAGAGAAATTATGCCGCCAAGTTCCAGTTAGCAGCAAAATCATACTTGACTGGCGGGTACAAATGAGACAGCAGCTGAATAAGCCTTAAAACTGAGGGCTTTGACTGAAAAAACAACCTTAGAGGGACAGGAAGTGAGAGTAGTGAAGGGCTGCCAGTGCAGCGCTAGCTGGGGCGTGCCGATCCACGCTGTCCACGCACTCCCTAACGGGCATTTATCTGTCCTGGCATCTCTGAGCATGCAAAATAATGGCCTGCTCACGGGTGGCCTGCTGGGGTTACCATAGAAACCCCTCATTGCAGCAGGATGCCCTGAGGTTTAATGAAATGGAGACCATGTGATGCCAGCATGGCCGACCATCACCAGGAAGCGGGCTCTTAACATGTGGCACCCACACTGGCAGACCACACACGGATGCAAACGGACTACGGAGAAGGCGGGCACTGGCCCAAATAGCAGGCTTTACAGCCTCTCCTCCTAACTCCAGAAAGAAGAGTTTGACACTATGATTATTTCAGGAACACTGGTGAGAAAAGACAACCGCAATTACTGTTCTGAGGATCACTGTGGAGGTGTGACCTTCTTTCAATGTTGATTGAGACCTGCGGAGAAGGGAAATGTTCCTTCACTAGATACAGGGGACCTGTGAAATGCATGACGTGATGAGGATTTTCTATAAAAGCACAGCTATCTGCTTTTTGCTCTGCCAGACTGGGGTCAGATGTAACAACCAGGTTTTCCCAACAATATGTGAAAAGATGGAACACTTAAAGGACTGATGGTGACACTGGATGGACAGCAGAGTGGAGATGATTGAGAACTCACCGTATCTGCTGAGGGATTTGGTAAATGTGGACGAATTTGAGATGTTGTAAGCAGAGTTCTGCTTGGGCACAAGGGCGATCACTGAGCCATCCGTCACCTACGGGGGAAGGACATCATCAGAGAAGGTCACCATACATCAATGTTGCAGCAAAAGTGTGGATACTTCTTGACTGTAATCGTGTGTACCCGCTTTACGTCTTCCATGCTGAAGACCGGTTCCAGTGCTCAAGAACAGAAGTATAGAGAACAGTAAAAATCCCTGGATGTCATTCTTGCCTCGTCCCAAATATCAGGGATACATTGGTTGCATCATCACTGAACAAGACCTATTCCATGATTCATTGCACCCCAAGTTCATTCTTGGAAAGCAAGTTTGCAAGAACAGTCTTGCCAAGATAAGTACAATCTTTGCAATCTTGGTATTTAGAAACACCTTGTGTCTTAAGCCCATTGGATTCACAGTTCTGGAGCATGTCCCCTGCTGGACATACCTGGTAATGCGCGAGCGTGTTGAGGCGCTTCCAGTCATTATCAATCTTGGTGGTGACGTCTTCGTCCTGAAGGATGATTCGGGCCATTCTACCCTGACGCCATTCTGCACACCAGGGGGGACATGAGACAGTTAGTCGCAGTTACGGGCTGGTATTAAAGCACATGAGAGCACAGCATGCTAGTGTCCTTACCCAGGTCCATGTCGCTAGCCTTGGGCCTCTGGGAGTAGGGGGTTCCTTTGTACACTGCATCCAGAAGCTTCTCCTTCACCTGGGTAATGGTGTCGCAGTTCAAGCCCTTCACTGTCACCTCAGGGGCGTTTTCATTCTCGGGGTTCACGCAGTGCAGTGTCTGCGGGGCATGGCGGCGCCACAAGCCAGGTCACACAGAGGCAGGTACACTTGCACAGACCAATCACTCTACCACTGCTAGCTGCTAAATTATGCTAATCGCCGCTCATGCTGCACATTCAGTCAAAGGGTTACAGTCATGGTCATGGCCAGCGGCCATTTTGGGCTCCACTGACCAGGGTCTTGTAGTCGATCTGCTGCCGGATGAGCTTGTCCTCGCTCAGGGAGTAGCGGGCCTCGCCGGTGATGGCATCGATGGGACCCTTCTCCATCTGCTGCTTCATGGCACAGTAGAGCATGAACAAGGGCTCGCCGGCACACTCCTGAGGGAAGCAGAGGCCATAGAGGAGGCAGTGAGAGGCATGGCCCACCAGAACAATGGACAAGAGGACCCCCATGGAACACTTAGCGACTGAAACTTCCAGAGGGCTTCACAATTGCACTCTGAGGAATACCGCAGCTCTTAAAACCCAATAGTGACCGTGTGTCCTTCTGGAACGCATGTCTTCACGGCAATGCCACTTAAGCAAAACGACAAGGCCTCCCCCCATTCAGTGAGACCGGGACAATTGATAATATCTCAAGCCAAACTCGTGAGAATTAATCCTGCACGTGTGTAGGTGATTCCCACAGAAAATGACATTTGCGTTCATTTTATTGTGCCTGGTACAAAGCCCCATTCTTCTAGAGTCAGGTCCCCGGTGGATTCCATGCCGATGCTCGGTGGCGGCTGTTCAAAGAGTCCCCGAAAAGCACAATTTCAGGGAGCCGGCAGACTGGCCCCCATACATTTGGGGGGGGGGGGGAGGGAGGATGACTGGTACTTACAGGGAGGTCACGATTTTAATAACAGCAGCTCAACGATTCCCAGCAACAGAAGCACTTAAACACATTAATTGTATGTCAATGATGCCATTGGGTAGGGAGGGTTGAGAAGTGCACACACACACACACGCGCACACACATTCACAGCTGAAGGTATAGGCAGACTGAACTTAATCCGCTAATCCCAGAATCCACCATGCAGCCGAGCCCCTCCCACTGTCACCATATGCCGCTCACATCTCGTTAGCATCTGCTGTAATTAGACAGCTGCTAACAAGCGGGAACGCGCATATATTAATATATTAATAGTGTATGTAAAATAAAACGAGACCCTCTGATAAAGCGGCAGCCTGAAAATACTGCTGATTTAGGGTTTTAGCGCCATGTCTGGGCCACTTCTCAGCGGACGCTAGTTGGGGAGGGGCCAGGAATTGGCTTACGCTTAGAGCTGACGGGACGCCCCGTGGCGCATGAGGGAGGGGGGACTCACAACTGCGGAAGACCCAGCATGTGGACTCAGAGCCTACGGAAATCACATCAGAGTAAGGGGGGCTAACGTGCTAATGCTACCAGGATGCTAACGGTAATGTCCATTGGTAGGCCTCGACAGCCTGCCGGTCTGCTGAGACCTGGACTTCAGCGGATAGGGGCTTCCTCGACAGCAGCATGAGGCCAAAGTCAGCGGCAGGGCAGGGGGAGCCCCCCTACAAACCTCTGTGGAAAGCCGAGAGCCCTCGCAGAGCATGGCGCAAAGCTAAAGCTAATCAGGCTTAATTAGCGCTAAATTGATATCCAGAGGGCTGCGGGAGCAAAGCCAAAAACAAGTGATGGAACACAACGGGAAAGGGCTAATTGAGTAGCTAGCTCTGGCTGTTCTTTCTCCAGCTCGGGTACACATGCTGAGAGGGGTGCGGGGGTGGGCATGGAGGAGAGTGGGGTGAGGGTCGGGGGATTAGGGGTAAAGCTACAGGAAGACAGGGAAGCTGAGAGATGAGCCACAACGCATCCGCAAGTCAATTCATTCTCCATCATGGACGCTTAAAAAGAAGCAAAACATGCCATTCAGGGTAATTTAGTCTAAATGTCAAGAAGATGGGGCCTTTCCGGAAATGGAGTACGACCTCTCCTAATTGCACTGACATCACTTCCATTTCAAAACAACGGCCCTTTTTGCATTACGAGGTGACAAGGGAGACTGCAGAGGGGGCATGAAGACCCCGGCACCCTGGCTGGGGGACAGCAGAAGTCAAAAGCTGCCCTGCCGTAACGGATGGACACGGCGACAATCCGGTGCCCTTTACGCTCGGAGCTTTAACGTGGCCCAAACACACGGCTAGGAGTTTCCATCCCTTCCCCTACTGCCATCTGTAGTGGCCGTGAAGCAAAGCCGATTCGCTCTCCTCGGCACGCCAGAGGCTTACCTTCAGGAACTTGTAGAGTAGGAAGGTGAACCAATTTGTCAGCATCTTCTCCGCCACGGACTCCGTCCTGAGAGCGAGAGGACAAGAGGCAGAGAAAGACTTCAGCAGCACATCCCGCAAGCGGGCGGCAAGCGTAACCCTGCGATATGTGCGGGCAGCATTACGCCCCGCCTTGCAGTTTATCATCTCCAAAGGACAAGAGAGACCCCATCCTAACAGCACTCACACTTCCACCCTCCTTTAACAGACAAATCACACGAGTCAAGGAACACTTCACAAACCTCTTGCAAATAAACACAAGGAACATTATTGAAACGGACTACCAATCCTCTGGAAACAATCAAATCCGCGTAATTTAGCATTCTATCATAATTAAACAAAGACACACTATGACCCCTGAAAAAGTCTGCTAGAAAGCAATTAACAGCTATTGTAATTAATGTACTTTATTATTCCTAATTTGTTAATAGCTCAAAGAAAGTGCACAGGAGACGTGTGATCAGAGCGGATTCGGGGAAAATGTTTGTTTTTCCAATTCCTCCCACTGTGTCCGATAGCCAGCCTTCTGGTTTAATTATACATTCTCTGACACTCTGTTTACAGGCAAGAGATGAAATGAGTGTCGTTCTGAAATCAGAAAGACGAGCCAAGAACTGGTATTGTTGGGGGCGAGGGGGGCAGACTAGGTGCCACTGGGTCGCCCAAAGACGCCCATCTGTCCTGGCTCAGATTTCACGATCGGCACAAACATATCCACCTAGGAAGAGGATTTCCAGCACCGGTGCTCTCACTAAGCCCCAAACGCTAGGCACGTGATGGGCTGACTAGGCCATGCGAATGACGCTGCCAAATGTGGCCCAACAGAAGAACGTAGGTGTGAAACTGCACACGTGTTCAGTAAGCGATATCTTAAGTGCCATAAACGTCCCAACCCAACTGGGGCTACACTTTGACAAGCATATGAACACTCCAAAATATTAAAAAAATAAAAATAAAAATAAAATAAATAAATAACTGCGTTAACAGACTTGCAGGAACACTGATATGTCAAACAAATGAGCGGACAGGGCATTGTAAAACTGCTTAATGTTTAAAGAAAAGAAACACTTTGAGAAGAATTTTCCTTATTTCAGCATTGCCTGTCAAAACATGGAAATAAGGCATTAAAAACAGTAGCGAGCGTTATTGTTACTTATACCTTTCCAAGGAGCCGGACCATGACGGAGCACGGCCATGCTACATAAAGAGTGCCTGCTGAGCCTGAATGCTCAGATTAAAACACAACACTCTGGTGTTTGAGACAGGAAGCTGATCAGCAGTCATAAAGGTGGAGTGCTAATACGTGCTAGCAGCGGATGCAGTAGCGCCATTTTACTCCGTAAGAATGCTTATCTATCGCTGCCTCTCTATCTTCCCCTCTCTCTGGGGATGGCCTTGTATTCAGCAGTGTAATCCTCTCTGACGCTGACAGGAAGGGATATCGGGGGCAAAGAACGACTCCAGTCAGGGAAACGGGGGCTGGCTGGCTGGGGTCTTGGCCACTCACCGACGAAGCAGCAGCTTTGGGTGGTTCTTACTCTCCAGGTTCTTGTCGATGAGGTCCGACAACAGCTGTTTGAGGACTCCTGTGGCGTACTCCATCTCCCCCTGCAGGGCGGTCATGATGAGCGAGGCCACGTTGCCACGGTCACGCATGGAGAAGGAGCGCTGTGCCTCCAGGGTGCGGATGAAGGTCAGCAGGAAGTGCTTCTTATTGAGGAGCTGGCCGAACAGGGTGAGGGCCTTTTCGACATTGGCCTGCACCTACGAGCAGAGGGTGAGATTGGGTGTCAGTGGGAAGGGAATGCAGAGAGATAAACACAAGACTGGCATTTTAAACATGCAATACAGCAGCGGACAGCATGTCCACAAACACCATTGTCCGATTCTCCTCTAGATCTTCAAGACCAAACACCATGTTCCGACTGGACTGACTGATCTTGATCACTCCAGTTACCATGACCCACACCTTTCATTATGCTTATAAAACATCATATAACCAGATAAACGCAATAATGATTTCCAGATATCCAGGAAGGACAGAGCCTGTTCTTTGAGGGTCAAGTGAAACACCAAATGGCTATCTAGAAGACATGACAGTTAATGAAACACCAGCCTACATTTCTTAAGAATGTTACAGAACTGCCCGTTCTGCCAATACTCGTCCCCCTTTGGAAAGTTGAAGTATTTTATGACACCAAGCAGGACTTTTTGCAAAGCAGCAAAAAAACAAACCACGTTCACTCAGCACATGCCGTTGTATGATTCACTAAAGAATAATAATCATAAAAGTGTTTGGCTTAACATACAAATAGTCTTTGTATTTAAAGACAGGTTGGTTCAAAAGTAGGTTTACAATTCAACTGAAAAATGGTATATTGAAGACAGAAACTATGGTCAAATTCAATTCGAAGTTCATATTTCCTCACTATAATGGTGTTTGAGATGTCAGAAAATCAAAACTTAAATGAGAAGCATAAGGGCCAGAATAACATACAATCCTTACATAAACAATGCAGGCTTATTCCTACTTAAATGCGAACCTGCGTTTGAGGCACTCCATATACAATATATACTCCAGAAAAACACACACATATCTGGTTGTGGTTGAATTTCACACACCCACCGAGAAGATGAACACCAGCCACATGTACGTGTGAAATGGTAACAGTGAGATCAGTTCCAGAGACCACCCACTGCGTCCCCAACCCGCCCCCACCTCCATCTCCTTCAGCACTGGGTGGTCCTCGATGCCAGGGAACAGAACCCGCATGGCATAGGTTCGGTAGTCTAGGAAGGGGATGCCGGCTCCATCCAACTCCTGGGTCAGCTCGTGGATGTCCGTCTGCAGCTCGGCAAATGCTGGTTATTGGGGGCGAAACAAACACACACAGTAGTTGTTACCTCACCTCATCTGGATGGGAGGCACACACAGTTGGGAAGACTACCAGCGAAAATGGATGAGCTGTGCTAAGAGTCGTCCACTGGTGTTGAGAGAAATGAGCTTCGGACAGCTCACCGCAGGTAGATGGGCCTTACTGTGCTAAGACTCTACGACTGATTCAACACAATGAGGATGTACGCTGTGGCCAACGGTAGGTTGAAATTGTCAGGCGACTGACACACAATAATTCCCTCACCTGCTGGAACCCCTCGCCACTGAATGCACACGTGACACAGGACACCGAAGTAGCCGCTAACCTGTAGCAGCAAAGTTGGGCTTGAAGGACAGCCCTGAAAACGGCACCCTCCTAACTGAGCTGGATAATCCTGATCGGAGGGGAGGGGGCGCAACCTTCAGTGCCAAAAACGGCAGACCTCCAGCAGTTTTACTGCTCCTTCAGCCGGCCTTTGATTGGCTGGAGCACAGTCTCTGTTGGCGCTGGCCACCTCACAATCCAAACCTCTCCTCTCATCCCCCCCATGACTCCTAGCCTTCCGGACTCCACAGGCCTTCCTGCACCACATGGAAAACACACACACACAGTTTAAGACTACCAAGGGAGCCATTCTGACGATTATTCACTACTCCCAACCAGGTGATAGAGCCAACAGTGGGCGTGAGTGCTTCCTGTATAATACAAGTCAGTCCCCAGGGATAAGTCTGTCAAGAGCACAAGTATACCCACAAATAAACAGATTAGTTTTTTTTTTTTTTTATTTAAAAAAAGGCTTACATTATTTGCTTATTTATTACTTCAAGGCAAAATGCAGACACTGCTCCCTTACTCTGCTCCTGCAGCCTGTGACAGGATGCTGAAGTGCAGGGTCAATGGGGTCGTGACCTTTGGAGAGACAGCCTTGGCTAACAGCCAATCAGCGTGCACCCTCACTGACGGCCCAGGGGAGAGCCCCCTGCCACACTGGCCGTCTGCCCCAACGAAGGCTACGGTGGTCGTGACCTCCATCGTGGCGATGCCTGTACACGGCACCCTGTCCCCACTGGATGAAAGTGGTACAGCTCCAGAGACAAAGCATGTTTTGGGTTGGGGGTGGGGGAAGAGACTGGCATGCAAATCGGCTCAGCAACGGGATGGATCATTCGGTATGGTTTTAGGCGATCTCGCTAACTCTGGAGCACCTGCACCAGAACCACCATCTTCTGACAAAAACAAATAAATGAAAGGGGCCGAAACGCTATCAAAGGGTTTGACAGGAGAAAATGGGACGTGGGGGGGTGGGAATTTCATTATAGGAAAGATGGATAAAGGGATGAGGATGGGAATAAAATGGAATATGGTACAGTCAGGGCAACCCGGCAGGCTGACGTACCTTCCTTGCACTCTAGCGCCACCCGCGACTCCAGGTTGTCCATCTGCAGCTGCAGGCGCTTGAGCGTGCGGTCGGCGTCACGCGACTTGCGCTTGTAGGCGATGAGCACGGCGATGATGATGAGCAGCAGCAGGCCGCCACCGCCGCCGATGCCGATGATGGCGGGCAGCGTCAGCAGGCTGTCCGAGTAGATCTGCAGGGTGCCGGGCGAGTACTCGAACCCGCCCACTCGGACCTGTGGCATTTGCAACACACAATCAGGCTTTTGCGGCGCCCAGCGCCCGTCAGCGTGAAAGTGCTATTTGTGTCACCACTATTCAAACTGACATAAGCTGTACTACTTCATGGATCACACACAGGCCGGTGCGCCACATACCTGCAGCCATTAACAACACACGTAATGGACCTACACAGGAAAATAAGTGTTTTTAACAAATCAGTCACCGGTTTGCTGATCTGGCTTGTTAGCTGTGGTAACCCCCACCTACCCCCTTAACAAATTGATCCTCCAAGATGATGCAGTGCGGATTGGGGGGGGTAAGCCCTCTAAACAAACAGGGGGCACAGGATGGGGAGAGACGTACTGGCGGTACTCCGAATTCGGTGGTAGTGCGGTTTTCCCTTGGGG
>JAAGVU020000108.1:635518-651929 GCA_011763525.2 Mormyrus iriodes | reverse complement strand
GGGGGGTGGAACGTGGTGCCAAGCCCCCAGGCACAGGCTCGACACACCCCCCCCACCGTTCAGCCATATGGAGGTCAGTTTGTTACGGCAGTGCAAACAGCTGTGCCCTTCCCTCACGGTCGCGCACAGGAATAAGAACAGACGGCATGGGAACAGGAAGTGGGGACTATTTTTATATATGGCTGATGAAGGAATAAAAATGACTAAAGACTGAAAGGGGTGTTTGCATCACCTTCAGGTTCCCCCCAACCCGGCCGCTGACCAACTGGGGGCTCTGAGCTCCCTTGTAATATTACCCAAATCCTGCAAAACCTGGGCTTTTGTTGGGGGAAGGGAGTCATAACTGGGTACAGATTGCGCTTCACAAAGTGCTGTCATCTCCAGGGAGTCTCCAAACAAGCGGCGTGTGCTAACGAAATAATTGGAAATAAAACTATGTGTGTCACGACCTTGCTGTGAGGGCGGGCGGCGAGAAGGACGGGTGTTGGCGTCCCCCTTACGCACCGTGACTTTGTGCTGGCCCGTCAGGTTGGGCCACTCACACAGCAGCTGTGTCTCTGAGAGCGTCAGCACGCAGGGTGTCTCGCCGATCAGCACTGTGTAGTTCAGCTTCGAGTTCCCTGGCGCCGACGGAATCAGGTTCCGGCCCTTTAAGAGAGAACACACCCAACCCCCCCCCCCGAATCATTAGAGCTTCTCGAAATGCTAAAAAAGGGGGAAAAATGGCACCACTATAGACTACAAATAAAGACCTTTCCTGTTAGCACCCCTTTGCCTGTTAAGAATCTATTTAAACAGGACAATCCGTCTGCTGATAATCTGGGCCGTGAAACATCGATTAGGCGAACTGTGACTGTCTTTTTCAAGGAACGTTAACAAGGACAATGCAAATGAATGACGGATGGCATCTGCGACAGGAGGGCTGCTTAAGCTGCCCAAACACGCGACAGCATTTCCTAGCAAAACGCCAGCAGGGGGACGGAGTGAACTTCAACATGTTTGCATTATCCACTTAATTTTCTTTTTTTTCTCCCGATGAGTTTAGGTCTGGAACCCATTGAGTGTTGAGCTCTTTTGGCATCAATATGTTGAGGAACCAGGGGAATCAATTACATGGGTGAATAACCATTAAAACGTACATCTTAATTTCAAGTGGGTTACAATTTACATTACCCAAGAGATTCTGCTATGGAAAAATAATTGGATGAAAAAAATGTGATGCACACCTAATGTAGTCCTGATTATTTTATGGAATTTCCCCCTTTTCTTTGTATTATTTCTCACTAATGCGGCAAGTTTGCTGGCAGAGAAATTTGAAAAAAGAAAAAAAAAAAGGTTTCATTACTGGCTGCTCACTTTAACAGAGAAATAATGAGTCATGTCCCCCACCCCCCCATTTTTTTTTTTAATTTGCCCATAGAAATAAAAGGCTTATTTTTTCATGAAACAGTATAGTGGTTTTAAGTACAGCTTTGAAGTTCAAGGAGAAAGAAGAGCACAGAATTCACAAGAAATATTAGATGCAGCAAGAGACTCAAAAATGGATCTATTAAAAATAAATACTGAAGTGCTAAACAGGTTGGAATTTTAATTGACACAGAAGGTAAGTTCACATTCGGAGCTGAATGGGGAGTATGTAAGACCAGCTGTGTGCAGGGAACTAATGACACTAACACAGGGGAAGTACCTTTGAGAGGGACAGGGGAATGTTGGGCATATCAGCCATATTGAAAATTTCACTGCTTTACAAACAATAGCCTAGATACAAAACCAACTCAATTCTTTTTGTCGACGACACACAAGGGGATCGTGTCTCTTTTCTGATTTCCAATACGGGTTGCCCAGCTATTGTGTCCCATCATCACACTGCTAGTAGCATTTAGCAAATGATACAATTAACATCAACACCAGGGCAGAGAAATGGAAAGGCCTTTTCACAGCTTGTTCCTAAAGAAGTGTGTGGACCGGAGCTCCTTCCAGCATCTCAAAACCTCAACCTTTATGCCCATTGGTGAAATACACCTCATATGGTGAAATGTCCACTCTAGCTTGAGGAATAAAACAAACTGCCCATCATTCAAGGCTACTTACTTCAGATTACGTTTTCAACATAAAAGTGAATGGTAATTATAATACTCATTAATATTAAATCTGTATCACTCATGTGATGAAGCTGTATGAATCAGAAAGTTGGGTGGACTTTTCTCATTGGTGCTGTCACGTAGGTGGGGGCGGGGCGGGGCTATGTGACGCAACGAGCCAAATGGTTAGTCCTACTCCCAGTTGTACCTTTAAGATCAGTGGGGAGCTGGGTTTCAGCTCCAGGACCCCAGTCGGGCTCAAGGGCTCGAAGACGGGGTCTGGATAGTAGCTGAAGGTCTCGTTGACCACCAGCACGGACTGCACGTTGTCCATGATGAAGCCGATCTCGTCTGGCCCGGTTCCCAGCTCTGAGATGCTCATCTCTGAGTCTGCCACCGACGGGGCCAGGCACACCATCATCGTGTTGTTGTAGATTGTACAGTTCTGTGTAAGGGAAGTGTGATCTTAGTGGACATCCCAGATTGAGCAAAGCTTTACATGCTGTAGATAACGGTAATTTACGCAACAGTCTAATTGCTCCTTGCGGCTGGACCCTGGCTTGAAGAAATCTGCTCCTGAATGAGTTTGCGGTTAACAGATGCTGTTTGAATCCCTAAGTGGTATGTCACTACTACTTTATTATGAGTCAGTGGTAGAGAGCGAGTCAAAATACAAGGCGCATTTTCTTGTAGAAAACAGCAGTTCTTTCAACTTCCTCAGGCGCTCTGGTTAGGTGAACCCTGCAGTGCCAAGGAGGAACAGATCTACCAGTTTCAAGGGTAGCTGACATTACACAGTGTAAACAGCCAGGATGGATCTTCAGAGGCCACAAGCTGCTTTATAAACAGATCGCCTGCTATCATGGGTCATGTCATGTTTAGGTAAGTGTCTGGGTTCGTACTCACGTGGACCGATTTGGCAGAACCGTGCTTTGCCTGCATCTTGGGCTCCTTGATCGTGGCCAAGTTGGTGCCGCTGATGGTCAATGGTGTTCCACCACTGAGATGACAAACGGCAGAGAAGCCAGTCAACAGACCGCGACGGCTGCCCGAAACCATTAATCGACTGCAAGGTTTCCCAGATGCTGCCTTCCAAGGGAACAAAGCGAGTAGAGATAAGCACAGAGGAAGGCACCCCGGATACCGTCGGCCGAAAGACACTCATGCTCCCCCCTGCTGCGCCGCCTTGCCATGTCTCACCATACGTATGTGCAACTTAGCAATTTTTGGACGCATTTCATTTCACGGGTTCTGCAAGTCTTCTAATGTTATTTATGCTGAGTTTCAAGCCTTCGGCCCTCTGCCCGGAACCAATTCCGAGTCGGGTAAAATAAAAATAATAATAATAAAAAAACACAGCATGGAATAACGAACAGGATTTCAAAAATAGATTTTTCTTCCCTTTAGATCTGTGATGACTACATCTGTGGATCGCATCTCCTGCATCAACACAAACCTTTGAGAGAGTGCTGAGGTGGGGTTCACACTGGCTTACTGAAAGTCTTATTTATAAGACTGTCAAGGGCAATGGTGAGTAACATAGGCCCATGTGGGCCAAATGAAGTTCTCAGACCCCTTCAAAACCCATAACTTTAGAAGACAGGACGCATGCGAATGCCTGAAGTCATCAATTTCACTGGCAGACTGTCACCCTTGAGGCCTGAACACAGAAAACGAATATATCAACAAACAATTTTCATCACCGTAGATGTTAAGCCTACAGAGGTCACTGTATATGTGCTGTGCCCGTTAAATCCAGGAAATCTGAATCAGAGGGAACCACGGTGACATTTTGAGGGAGTCATGAGGATTGAATCCTCTGTCTTGCAAGATGAAGTCAGGATAGGGCCATTTCAGACACCTGCCAACTTAATGACGGCAAGTCACAGCGACGAAACATACACAGAACTGGCTCATCTCGTTGTTAAATCTAAAAATGTAATGATACTGTCAATTCCTGCCAGTCCGTAATCTGAGTGCCTGCGGGCAAAATCCAAAATCTTCAAAAAATCTCAGCACAAGCAAAGAGATGTGTGTAACTTGTAGCCTGAAGGGCTGAGCATTTGTCTTGACTGTTAGTGCAGCCTAAACAGGGTAAACGTGTTGCTGATTGGGAATAACTGTCCAAAATATTCAGGTCACGTTGTTCTGTATTTACTTTACTGGGAACATGTGACCGCTGATGGTGAGGAATATGTGATCTTGGCTCTGGGCCACCGGTCGGGTCTGCCAGCACCCAGTAATTAACAAAAGCTTCAGCTGTGGAGGAATTATGGTTCTTGAGCAGGACCCTTGGAGACCTGAAGCAGCGCCAATGGAGATCCAGGGATTTGGAGTCTGCAGGCAGCCAGATGGAGGCCGATATTTGAGCCGAGGTGACAAGTGTGTTCAGGGAACAACCGTCCGTCCGTGTTCCGCTAATAGGCTGCTCAGCCCAACTCAACTCTGGCACTGATTGGCATCAAGAAGTGATCGGAAGGATGCCAAAAAGGATACCATGCAACCGTCCCCCAGCTCTGGACATGAACTGGGAAAATTCACCTTCTTGTCCCATTATGCTGCGGACATACCTCCCCATAGTTGGCTATTGCATGCTAAACAGTATTTAGCCAACGGGGAGCAAGGAGAAGAGAAGACTTGAGGAGGACAAAGGAGACAAGTCACTTGATGGTATCGTTTGTTGGTGGGATCTTCCTTCTGGGGAAAGTAGGTTAAAAGTACTTCTTTGTGACACTGGAGAGGAAGCGCTGCCATTGTAGGTCCTGCCCTCCACCCACCCACCCACAGATATTTCCAAAAACAGGCTCTCTCTCTGATCTTTCAAGGATCCCTTGTATTTTTTGGTTTGCTGTCCCAGTGGCACTAAAGAGACAAAAGGATTGGCGTGTTGGTTCAGGAATTGGACCTGTTGTCAAAAGAGGTCTCGTTTAAGCACAACGACAGACGATGCTGTACCCCGAAGCTAGTCGCTTTCATAACTATGAGCCGAGAGATCTCATGTCCCTCACACAACTGCTCAAAGGGAGCTTCCTCACACATCCCCATTTCACACCCCATGGACCCCCAGCGAAGTGCCCGTTTTCACACCATGTGCCAGTTGGGTCACTCAGCTCCCCAAGGCTGACCCAATGCCCACCTGGAACACCAGCTTCCCGATTCTGGGTTCTATAATTACCCTGAAAGAGGACCCAAGAGGAACCATAGGCACAACATTCAAGATACACATCAGAATACTGATGCAGATTAAAGACAGAGGTCAAGCAGTGGGACTTAACACTGGAGGAAACAAGATAATGAGATGGAAAGTCATTTTTGTATGAGAATGAGATGTAGGGTCTTTCTGGGGGACTGAAGTAAACAAGCATCTTACTGCAACTGTGTACATATGTGTAGGAAACAATTCACGGCATAAATATTAACATTTCACACTGCATTTGTTTTATGTAGCAGGCACTTTTGTCTAAAGTGAGGCAAATAGCACAGTACATACAGTATGTGCAGTCAAGGGGTCGACTAGGCAAAAACACAGCTAGGCTGAGTTTCCAATGAATGCCCAGGTACAAGCGTAAGCAGTACTGGAGCAACAGCTACATCTTACCTAATACGACTACTATTCATATAAGCAGAAAGTGCAACATTAAGAACATTCAGGGAACATGGAGTGATGTAGGCTAGTAGAGGAATACCTGGAACAGATGGGTCATGGAGGCCTTTTATTTAAGGTGGGGAGGGAGTCTGACTGCCGGATGTGGTTTGGCAGCTCATTCCACCATCGGGGAACCACATATGAGAAATACTAGACAATATTACCTAGCAATGCTCCAGTCAGGGTCTATTTTGAGAATGGTTGGGTCCTCAGTGTAGTTGAATTTGACCTCCGGGTTCCGCAGTTCGGCCCAGTTGATGTCTACCATGACGGGAGCGGCACCAGGACTCTGGCCAGCTGGAGTCACGCACACAATCTCCTTAGCTCTCCTCCTGAAACCGCAAAACGACATGTCAGCTGCTGGAAAGAACTCAATGGATGAAAATGGAGGCCAGGTGGGAAGATCTCACACAGGAAAGACAGGTGGACTGAGGCTCCTCAACCAGCCCTCACATCCAACAGCATTTTTTAAATCGTTCTGTTCTTCCTCACCCCCTGTAAACCACCCGTGGTCCTGTGACCCATCCTGGACTGCCAAAGCCATGTTCCTCTGCCCTATTGACTCCACTGACTCCTCCCAGGCAACATCACCTTGGAATGCGAACATCGCCCCTTATAAGCCAACCATTCCAAGCTCAATCCACAAGTCATATGGCTCTGTTTGTTGACCTCACTGGAGGAGTTCTGTATTTAACCCTCGAAAGAGTCTTTTCATTTCTGCTTTGGGAAATGGCATGGATTTGCAAAAGCACATTAGACTGGAGTGCAGGAGGGCACAATTTTGGCTTTGTGAGTGTGTTTGTGACAGCCACCTCCAGTGCATCCCCATGCAGCTGTCAGAAAAGCGTGGACCTACATCAAGGCAGCAAATGCCTTCCCTGTTTCCCAACATGCATGCCGCATATAAATCAATTTGATCCACTGTGTGCTTCAGTGAGGACTTTGCATGGCATATATTTAAGGGGAAAAAAAAAGGAAGAACCGAACTTCTAAGGCTAAATAAATTGGAAATAAATTTTTATTTTTGCATTCATACCCTTGCCATCATGCAAGAGCAATTTTATCTTGCCGGCCCTGACGGGAAAAAAGGAAAAAGCAAGTGCAGTGTTTTCTTTCCTCCTCGCTGATTCTCCTCTAGCAGCGTTTCCATGGGAACCTCTTTCATAACACTGCTTGCAGAAGCCCAGAGAGAGCAGTACATATTTTGACAAGGTGTTTGTCGCAAACAAAGAATGAGGAGAGCGAGAGGGAAGGTGAGAGAAATGGGCGTTTGTAAGCGTTGATAAGCTACTGAATTCATTTTCTTCCCTTTTTTCTTGAAATTTTACGCATGTATGAAAATGACACGTTTTGAAATGAGAAAGTCTCGATCTCTTAAAGATGAGCAGGGGTTGAACATTGGGAGATGAAAGCCTGTCTTAAAAGCTTACTTTAAGCTACCTTGAAACAAAAGGGCATTTCACTCTCCAGTAATACCTACGTAAAGATCACAAAAAAATCCGCAAAAACAAAGTATATTAAAACAGCACGTCAGAGCTGTTTCTTAAGTAAACAAGCTCACTGTTTTAACATTCTGAATACTTCATTTTTTTGCCATCTGCAATTACAGTGGGCTCTCAATTTTCACGAGAGCTGGGTTCTGGAAACATGCATATTTCAAATGTGTATTTTAAAACAGTCTTTCCTCATTGAAAAATCAATGTGAAATGACATGGAATTCATGTTATTCTGATTCATTCCATGTATTTTAAAGAAATACTTGAGGATATATGGTTTTATGTCAAAATCACACATTTTATATTTGAGTAAAATGAGAGCCGACTATAGTGAACAGTTTCCAAATTTTAACGACTAAATACTTTCCAAATGAGCACCATAGCCTCTTAAACTCACAAAGCTTGCATCAAATCTGTAGGGAAAGCAAATAATAATAATTAGCCTAATCAGTCTCCTGCCTAGGCTCTAGAGGTGGGCTGAGCTGTAGTTGACGATTGGGAGGAGAAGCCCAGTGCACTCTGGGTATCCAAAAAGATGACAACATCCTCCACACCAAGTCCAGGCTTCAAACATGGCAAGCCAGAAGGAAATCAAAGTAGAGGCGGTGATCTACATACATCATTATCCTTCGAAAATACCAGCCCCCACCAGGTCAATGGCAGACAGGGATACCGAATGCTACAGGAAATCCGAGACCCTAACCCAAGCATGAAGTGGAGCAAATGTAAGTATTTACCATGCATCAATATTCCATAATGGCTTATCCAGTATGGGGCACTGGTGAGACTGGAGTCTGCAGGGGACACGCTGGACAAGACAGCAGCCACACACCCACACAGTTACTTACTATGGGCAATTGAAACACACCGATTCATCCAAACCGCAAATCTGTGGAGACGTGGGAGGACTTCATGGAGAAAACCCAAGGAAGCATGTAAACACCACACATGCAGAACCGGACACATTCAAACTTGCCTAGAAATATATTCTAAAAACAAATTCAAAATTCTCAATCTTGAGTCACCCTCCCCCCCTCACAGACACACACATACTCCAGCACAAAAAAAACCAATGTCAGTCGAGTCTATGAATAATATCTGGTGTTTAAAAAGTATTAGTTTTGAATCATTTGAAAAATGACGATTATGGAACAACCACCAAGTTAATTCCTGTATGTTTATTCACGATAATGCAAGAAACCCCCAGCAGCATTCATCACCATCCTTATCTGACATTTAGCTCCAGAACGCTCTTGCTAAGAATATGGTAATACCGAATCAGAAGAAGTAGGATTCATTAGATTTCTGTGCCGAAGGTACAATGACATTTGGCGTTCATTGGGAACGCACCCTCTTCTCAGACCAGAGCAGGACAGCGGATATTTCATTGCTCTATTAGGCCGGCTTTGGACTAGGGTATTATCACTCGCACATGTGTACCATTTTCCAGCAAGAGGCAGCAGATGTTCTGGCCTGTTAAGCAGCTGGTGAACCTGCTGAGCTTCAGGCCTTTGTGTGTCTGTCTTTAGCTGCTAGGCTAACGCTGTTATTTAAAGTCTTGTATTTTCATCCATTGATATCGCTGGATACTTTAGCAAAGTTACTCAAATCTCTCACAGGTGCTGTGGCAGGGAGTCGAGTCAGGACCTGGCAGGCTGACATGCCCATGTGGTCATGCACAGCGCCACCTGCTGGCCGTGGCAACAGGAGGAGGCAGAGAGCAGGGAGACCCACCTCTCGAAGCGACACAGGTGCAGGCCGATTTTGACTGACACCGCGCTGCCGGCGTTGAGGTGGTTGCCCTCGATGGTGATCCTGGTGCCCCCAGAGAGCGGCCCGTGGGATGGCTGCACGCGGGTGAAGAAGGGTGTCTGCGGCCAAACAAAAATGGGATGGGTTTAAGAACAGAGTGGGAACAGCGTAAGAGGTGTGAGCAAGTAACTCATTCAGTGGGAAGAGGATTCCGGAACAGTGACGCCCACAAGGAATGATTAGTGTCGTACATATGGAATAAAACAATTTACAAATTCATTGTTTAATTCATTTTTAGGATGTGGGGAAAACAGACACAATGGCCGCAAAGATCGGAACTGAATAGCTGCATTCAGCAACACTAGAGATTTTGGGCTCATAATATAGGGCCCACACCAGTCCAAATTTGTTACAAATTTTTTTTGGGGTCCTTGCATTTGCCCCCCCCCCCCCTTTACAACACCTCTGCCCACGGTCGTGCAACCCCATCACCTCAAGAATAGACAAAAATCCCACAGCCCTGACCTTAACGCCTTGATGCTTACTCACCACGAAGGTGAAGGCCTTGTGGGACAGGGTGCGGTACTCAGGCTGGCAGTCCCCCACGCACACCTCCACCGGGGCATCTTGGACCCGGTACCCTGTAGCGTCCATCAGCTCACACACGATCCTGTTTCCGGGGAGACATTTTACATTTAAAAATTCCTTGGTGACCTAAAGTGTGTTTTCGTTAAGTTGGTTCTGAAAGTAACCAGCAAAAAACCATAGATACTGAACAAATGGCAACAGCTGCACGCGATATTTATTCAATTCATGACAAAGCATTGATCACCACAGTACTGCACTTCTGTAACACAGGTCCCCGTATTCTTGACACAGAGAGTGTCCAGATTAAGACCTAACGGCATGGACCAAAGGTTAACGCCTCGGGGCTTCGTCTTGCTCTGCTGGTCACACCAGGCCCACTGTTCACGTGATCCCCCTCACACAGCGCCCAGTCCCAGGCTGTTGCTCATATGTACGATTACAATAGCAGCCAACTCCAGGGACTTGACCAGGCAGCCTTTGGGTTACGAACAGTGGATGCGGCTTTGGTTCCACCTCTAAGGTGAACATGTCAAACTGGCACTTTGGGAACCGAGCCGAAGATCAAACTTCCCAATCGAAAACTGCATCCATGCGAGAGACCCAGGACTTATTCTTCAAATTCTTGATAGCACAACAAGGAGATTTTCACCACAGAACTGATACCTTTTAAAAACAAAAGATCTTGCCTGATTTGTATCTGGAGTGAGCGGAAAGGCCTGATTTAAGCGCTTGCAATTGACTTTATTAAGAGGGCAAAGCGGCCTTTTTGGTTTCTAAGAGAAGCTGGGTTAATACAGGACAGCCACTGATCACTCCCTTGTTGAATGGGATGCTTTCAGTGTCAGCCGAATTAACAGCTGTCTCTTGGCAATGCAGAGCCACGCTACAGAAGACAGGGTCCCTTTCCTATCGACACCTAGCGCACGTATTCCTGGCTGTCATTTGTCAGGTGCTGTGTGCAAAAAAAAAGAGCGACTACATTCACTGGGAGGGTTCCAACCTCCCAGCCTTCCCACAATTCCTGCCACTAAAGTGGAGCCAAAATGAACACCTATCATCCGTCGCCATTTAGAACTGACGTCTATACTTTGACATCTTGAGTCTGCAGACCACTAAATGTGAAAATGCTCACTTTATTATTGTTTACATGAAGAGAAATGTGTTACTTAGAGTGGACCCCTGAAAAAGGACCAGAAACAATCAAATTTCAGCGGATTTTTAAAGCTACTTTCAGTCCTTGTTGTTGGACTGTGAGGTGAGATGAAATGAATCCAAGGTGAAAATCAATGACAGAAGACGTAAAACGGCAACTCTTCCTGGGTGTCTGTTAATCAAATAAAAATTCCGCTTAAAAAATGCCGGTGGATGAGCGACCTGCACGTAACGTCATTCGCAGCTCCTGCGATGCACAGGGGCACTGCTCTGTCTGTTGATTACGACGGCCGCTTTAAGCTGTGGGGTCACTTGATTAAATGGATGAGTTCACATCCTTTTCATTTCACCCACCGCCAGGCCCCACCCCCTTACTCCGGCGTGAATTATGAACTCTCACCTCCCACCCATTGCTAGCTCCGCACGGTGGCAGATGTTGCCGGACAGCAAAGGGCAACAAAATTTTCCCAAATAGCATGAATATATCACTGGCATAACAGGTCAACACAAGATTACAGAAAAGCTAAAAGCTCGACGCAGTTACAGCATCTGGGGTACATGCTTTCCCACGGGCACCACGACCCCTAACATCCACAGCACCATCACCCAGTCCACATGTGCTGGCTGCTCCATCACAGAGACTGGCACTTTTCGGGGGGGTGGGGGGGGGGGGTTATCAGCCTAGACAGTTCCCCCCTGAGATGCATCACCTTTAATCAGCACCACCATACATCCGCAAAGCCAAAGAGTGCCATAGCAACGGGCAGGGGGCGGTTAGGATGAGTTACTCAGCCAGTGAGCAGCAGCTACGCAGCCAAGGACGAGCGAAAAAACGGCACAGCAAATAAAAACATCGAAGCTCCGTTATGGTTGGTGCCTTAGTGTCTTGTGCTTCGGGGTTGGACTGAGCCCCGTCTCAGTTAATCTTCATCGGATCTATTTCGACTGGTACCATCTGAAGACATTCGCAAATTGACACCGTGCACAAGCCAAATATTCACCGAGAGGAATCGTGAGGCTGGAGAAGCTCAGTGTAAGGGGATAGGGGGGCAGAGACCTGGGGACGAGGATGAGAAGGGGGCAATTAATGCTGAAGGATGTGGAGAGAGGTCAGAGAAGGCAAAGAGAAAAGAGAACAGGAGTTCTGCTGAATGACAGTAGAGGAGCAGAAGTTCGCCAAGGTCACACAGATGCAGAAACTCACTGCTCAGCGCTGATGTACTCCTCCTCTATGGGATGGCAAAACACCTTGCCAAGCCGGACCCCGTTCTGGATGTCTCGGAAGTGCAGGCCAAGGTTCTCCCCCATGATGGTCAGCCGGGTTCCTCCCTGTCGCGGCCCGGTCTCCGGGAAGAGCTGCCAGGAATGGGAGCATGACAGTCATTAGAGGCTAAACAAAGATGCAGACGATAAAGAACCGAGCAAGGGGTCACATCAGGCTGCAGGTGCAGTTTCGACACCGGTAGAGACCAAACCTGCTAAATATGTGCACAAATTCACTGCACCGTGAGGGAAACGTCCATAGCAGAACGTACCAGAAAGGAGAACAACAACAAACCACGCCAAGCTGTAAATCTACCAGCTTCCATTTTAATAGAGAAAAATGGCTCCCGTCCGCGCTGGACTCCACCGAAAGCGCTGCCTTAATCTAAACGCATTACCCCCGCGCCTGCCTTTCCAGGCCGCGGGGGCCGACTAATGCGATTTGTTTAGGGGAATTATTCCTCGTGAATTGGACAGGTGTGGTATGACAAAGCACACATTGTGAGTGATGTGCGGTGCTGAGCAGGGCTGTGATGAAGTAATTATAGGTAATTTCTGGGCCCTGGATCGTTTTTCTCACCAGGGCCTGTCGATGTCCTGGAAACGGAACCCGGCTGGACTTCAGTGGTGGAACCAAAATCCAGATGAGTGTTACTGCACTTTGTTCTGAGTTCACTGGGGTGGAGGGGTGAATATAGTGCAGTAATCAGAAAGCGTGAACATCTGGGGTTGTAAAATGGTATGGCTTGAAAATATATGGCCTACAGCCTCCCTGAAGTTTTCACCACACTCGGCTTACAGCCACTTTACTCTGGCATGCGTTTTTAACCCGACTGTATGGCGAGACAGAGCGGCATTAGCGAGGGGCCATTTCACATGGAACAAAGTCACACCTTTGACGCAGGGGCTCGCCGTTTCCAGAGGACACCTAAACACTTGAGGGGGTGTGTATGTGCATGTGCCTACAGCTACACATGGCTTTGGACACCGACATCGAGCCCCGAAAACGAGTGAGGGACGACAGACTGGCCTGTAATTGGTTTCAGAGGGGTCGTCAGAGAGGTAAGTTTAGTCGCTCCCCCCCCTCCCCCCCAAAACAGGGTGGGGCCGGCGACAGAGGAGTGCTGGGGGAAATTAAACATTGCGGGGGGTTGGATACTTCACGGACTACTGCTGACGGCTCCAAACTCGAGACTGGATAGAGGGAGAACAGAATAAAAAGGAGCCTGGGGGGTGCAGAGCGCTGTAATCTGTCTGTGACACCTCCTCCAGCACCCACGTGCACTACTCAGGCACACTCTGTGTAGGGGTAAAGGGCACGTTAGGGCATCACACCGTGTTCGGGTGTAGGATGCATTAGGGCGTCACACCGTGTGGGGGTGTAGGATCCATTAGGGCGTCACACTGCGTGGGGGTGAAGGGCATGTTACGGCATCATACCGTGTTGGGGTGAAGTGTGTGTTAGGGCATCACATCGTATGAGGGTGAACAGCCTGCTAATCACTCAGAAAAGGGTAACGCCATACGACCCCGTGAATAAAATGATTATTAAACCGATGAATCCATCAGGGAGGGGTGGGCGGCTCTGTTTTATTTCTCTACAACACATGGGGGCGAAGGCTGCGTAATTATAATTTGTCTTTGAAGGATGAACAGACAGCAAACAGCTCATCAGGTGAGCAGCGCAGATGGGCGGCCAGGTGACTCGGCTGCCAGGGCGGCACATGGCAGCCTCTGCAGCCACCATTCCGGAGCAGACTGATGGGGGCAAGACGTTACTGCGGGCTTGAGACACTCCCCTGGGGATGACATTATCATCAGGAAAAGAGTGTGAGCGACAGCAAGTCGGCCCAATGTGGGTAAAATAATAGTAAGAACAACAACAACAACAAAATAACAGAACAAACAACAGTAACAATAGTAATAATAATAATAATAATAATAATAAACTAGCCTTCCCTGGAGGGCATGTCTGCAACAAGAAGGGGAGTTTTATTCAGTTAAATATGGGAGAATGAATATGAGAATACGATGTTGAAAGATCATAAAAACATTCAATTCCAAATGAAATGGGCTGTCTAATAACACTCATCTCCACACTCAGGTATCATCTGGGAAGCTGAGAAGAGTCTGTCCCCACAGCGAGCCCTGTGTGCTTGGACTCCAACCTACCTGCCAGAGCAGAAGCTGCTGCTTAGTGCTTAGCATAATGAATACTGGCCGTTCGATTCTCCGCTGCACGTTAATCTGTCGCACACTTGGCCTTTCAGGAAACACAAACCTTACATCTACGAGGGACACTCCCACTACCTGTCTGACCTTTTGCTAAAGTGCAGCTGCCATTTCAGACACAGGGCTGATAAATCAGCCCAACGTTTGTCCCTGAATGTCCCCTCCTTCTCACTTGACGAGGTCAGCACGTGTGAGTAATGGGAGTACGCCTGCAGAGCCACAGTGTCCTTCATTAGTCATTAAAACGAGGTGAGAAAGCTGCTCTCTGCACTGAAAGGATGTCCCTGTGCACCTACTGAGCCACGCTTACAGCATGTGGGAGGACGGAGGCCGAGCAAGCACAGAACCAACAGCACGGGGCATCCCGAGAGGAGAGGAGAGGATAGGAGAGAATGGAAGGGGGAGAAGAAAGGAGAGAACAGAAGAGTGGTGGAGAGAAGAGAGAAAGCGCAGAGTGGAGTGTGGAGGAGAGCGAAAAGGGGAGGGGAGCAGAGGGCAGGAAATGAGAGTGGGGGAGAACAGAGGGAAGGATAGCAGAGGAGTGGAAAGCAGAGGAGTGGAAAGGAGAAAGGGGGGAGGGGAGGAGAGGAGAGGACTACGAGAGGCTGTGATCTCTGACAGGACCCACTGTCCAGTGATCCACTGCACTGCTGCCAAGCGTCACAGATAGGGGTCTCCCTTAGCTTAAGGCATGACATGACCCCACCCTGACACACGTCCCCCCTGGCCAGTCAGCCCACCTGAACACACCTCCCCTAGCCCTGCCCACCTTCCCATCTGTTCTAGAAGCTCCTTAAAGCTTCTTCTCCAAGCTTTTCACTCCGTCAGATGCCTGGCATGCTCCGCTCACCTTGGTGATCTTTGGGTGTGCACAGCGGCTGTTGCCGGTGGCGGTGTGCATCCAGCTGGCCTCTGGGGCGGCGCACTCCTGCCGCAAGGAGCACTTCTTCTCCTGGACACACCAGCCGCACTCGAAGCGCGGGTCGGCTTTCAGGCACATGCCGCAGCTGTCCCGCTGTGCATAGCACTTGTACAGGTGAGCTGGGGGAGGCAGATGAACCTCAGTCAGTCATTATGCGGAGAAGAGGGGACGCTTCCCCCTGAGGAACATCTACGAAGTGCTGCGTGCGGGGTAGGAGCTCAAGCAGGGGTCCTACCATTTACATTACACACCACATTTGCCTTGGGGGGGGGGGGGGGGGTTATGTAGACTAAGACCCTCCCCGTGACCCCAGTAATAATCCCCAAACCGACCTCAACACCCAAAAAAAACAAACAAGAACTGACAAGGTGAGACTTTTGCTCCGTGCACAAAGCATATCTGAAGTTTCCGTTTGGCCACTAACCTGTTCACACGTGTGCCACCCAATCCCAACCCTATTAACAGGACAGGAGATCAGGCTCAATCCCTAGGCCACGGACAGGCACCACCCGGGCACTACAAGGGCTGCGGTTGGCTGCTGCTCATCTGCTGTCTCTCACCGGCACTTAGAAACCCTCCACGCACTAATCAGATACAGGTGGATGACGCTGTCATTGGCAGACGGACATCGAGCGGAGGCTCTCCGACCGTCTTGCAGAGGGCGATGCCCAGCTCCTGCCTCTCCCAGGGCGGCACCACACAGGGGCCTGAACCCAGCACTGCGACAGCGCCAGAAAATCAATAGGCAATCCGTTGGTAGAAAGAGACAGAGCTTAATAATACAGATTAAAGGCCCTTTCTGAATCAAGCCTTTCAGGCAAAGGAAATCCCTCACAGACAGTATTGCCGAAACGGCTGCAAAATTAAGGCGGGTATTAGCATTTACAGAGCAAGCAGCGCGCCACGTAGTGAGGCATTATGTAACCGGCGGCCTCTGACAAAGCTGCGTTCAAAAGCGACTCTGTGCTGGAGTCTGTATCTCCCATCTGCCGCGGCACTCCCCAGACCATGGCGTCTTAAGTCTGAAGGGTTTAGAGTTACCTTTCTGTTAGCGATCGACTTACTGGGTTTACAAGTCTGCTTCCTGTATAAACAGCCTCCCCGTAAAGCGTAAAGCACGCGGAGGAATGAAGGGGGAAAGGGAGCAGATGGTGGATTAAGTTAAGGGATAGGAGGGCTGTTGTATATAAGGGGGGGGGGGGGGGGGGACAACGGGGTGTTTGCCCTTGTATTTGGGGGGGGGTGGGGAGGAATGGGCTGCCTGTCCAACACACAACAG
>JAAGVU020000108.1:599588-627818 GCA_011763525.2 Mormyrus iriodes | reverse complement strand
CCCACCGGCCCCCCACCCCCTCACCCCAGGGTGAAGAACAGCACAGCACAGTCAATAAGCGTGTCCTCATTTTCTCCTCTTATTTGATGACCCCCATCTTTTCCCTCTCCTTGCCTCGCTCCTCCTTGCCCCCCCTGCACATCTCTTCTGGGGTCGGGGGACTGCAGCGTATCCGCCTGGCCCGTCTTCTTCATGCCAGGCTGCAATTCATCATCATTTTATCTGCGTTCCCTTTAATTGGATCCCATCAAATTCTCCTGATAGGCGGCGTTTCGGGTTTTAAAACAGCTGCTGCTAAGATAGACACAGAAGATCCTGTACAAGATCTATAACATGCACACACACGCGCACACACACACACAGACACACACAGACACACACAGACACACACACTTTTGCTTGTTTCTGTTCCTTTTTTCAGGAATATGAAGAAAAACCAGTAATGGCGGGGAGCAGCTTTTTATCACCACAGAGCTAATGGTGCATCACCACCCTCAGCATTATCCTGCCCCACTTGGGCCCCTTAAACCGGTGTCAGACTTTCAAATGCTGCTGCCCCCCCCCGAAACAGCAACAGTCGCTTAAGCTGCCGCAACATGGACCAATCTTTCCTCCATTTTTATCTGCCTACTGCTACTCACCCAGAATTGATCATGATGCCATCACAATGACGCCACCAGCCCTCCTTCAAGGTATGGACAATATCCTAATCAGGAAGTGAAGTGGGAGCTGTCCGGTCATTATTACCTCTGTCTAAGCGATAACTCCCGGCTACCTCAGGCAGCTATGTTGGGCGTGGACGCCATGCACAGCATACCGCGAGTCGAAGCCTTAGCCGCTGCCTGGCACATTTCCCTGCCTGCTCACCTGACCTTCGCGGGATGACCCGATGTCAGTACAGCAACGCCAACCCACTGGGAATGGTTCCATGGCACAGTGCAAAGCGGGTCAGGCTGGCAGGGTCCTGTTCAGGAAGTGCTGGGGGGGGGGGGGGCGAAACTGGTTCGGCGTGAAGCCGCAAAGGGTTGTGGTGCCAAAGCGCGTCAGAACCGACGCAAAGAGAGCTGGGTTATTTTCCATTTGGACCCTGCCATTTTCTCTGTGAGCCGGCGCGAAGCAGAGAGCCCTGGGCGGGGCAGGGCGGGGCTGCATGTTTACAGCGGGCTGAAGGTGTGACAGACAGTGAGGTGGCAGCGATGAAAACGCCTCCCGAGCTCACTGCGTGCAGCAGGTGCGTGATGTCTGCATCCTACGTGGAGAGGGTGCCAGCTCCGGTCCCGGGTTCTCGGCTGCCCCGGGCTTCCCCCTGCTAAGCCGGCCTACTATAAACAGACTGGGCCCCTGCCTCGGTGCCCCCACCATGTAAACAGGTTGCCTGCGCTGTGAAGTGCACCCACTCCACCGGGCCCCAGAGGTCATGCAGGCTAAATGCCGGCTTAATGCCTGTCTGTCCGGTCGATAGACAAAATGGCACACGCTCTCTTCTTTAATGCTAACATGGTAGCTTAACTGCCACAACACCAAACCCCAGCCAGAAAGCCATCGCCAGCCACAAGAAGCATTTTCATCCATCCCATAATACTCTACTCAGGTTATGTATTGCATCTCTATTGTTTTAGACTCTGTTAATGCTACAGTGGCTAGGATCACCGTGCCCAGCTTAATCCAGCAGGAGCCAATCAGTATCACTAAACTGGGTCCTGACAGAGAGGGGGGGAGGAGCATGGGAAAGAGGCAGGGGCCTTTTCACTTGCTTCAAACAAACAAGCAAGCAAACAAACCAGACAACCTATGATATTGCATCTATACTGGTGTAGAAGCAATCTATTAACATTTATGCCTTAATAGTATTAATAATAAAAATATGTACTTTATTATACACTTTAAATTAATATTAATATTATAGAACTATTGATTAAGTATCCACTGCCAATACAGCAGTTAAAGGCAGAACGATTTTTTTCCTTCGATTTTATTAACTCCAACAGGTGAGCACAGTACAATTGCCCAGCGCAGAAACGCTTTAATTAGCCCAGCCCACGCCGCCTGCATTTCTGAGGAACACATGAGCAGTGATTCTCTGTACGACACACGTATCTGAGGGAAGGGCTGTGTGCAGAAACGTCTCTACCTGTGATGGCAAACAGCAGGCCGGTGATCTTTCCTCATCCGGCCTTAGACCGCAGCTCAGTTTTCAAATTCTCATGCACTTGTGATTCTTTAAATATTCAACATCTAAACTAGATGAACTCGATCAGACATCTGTCAAACCAGCCAGTGTGTGCTGAAGCCACATAGTGTTGCATTACAACGGGGTACCTCTGTGTGCGTGTGGGGGGGGCTGATGTTACACAGCATTTCATCACAGAGGTTAAATATGTATGCCTTTATATCTTTACTTGGTTTTCCCATTTCCACATATTTTCAGAGCCAGTTTTCATTTAGACAAACGTACGTCCCCTTCATCCACGTTAGCCTGCGAGTGTGAGGATCTCACGGCTCGGAAAAGCCAGTAATTATCAGATGGCAGTTTTTTTCCTTTTTCATTACAGACTGCAGCTAATTATACAGCATTGGCTTCCCTCCCGTGTCCTTTCAGGGCCACCGTAGTGGCCTGGAGAATCCAGGAGGGGAAGAGAGCGGCAGCACAGATAGATTCTGAATGGAGAAACCGAAGCCTTAAGCAATTAGCAATACAGGCTAACTAACATACTATGGACACAGCTAACTGAATATGCAGTTTACAGAGCATCTACAATGTCATATTTACATTTCATTCATTTAGCAGACACTTATTCAAAATGACACACATTTATTTGAGAAGCACGGTCAGCCAGTCCCTGGAGCAATTGGGGGTTAAGAGCCTTGCTAAGGGACCCAAAAGTGAAATCATTCTGTCGACTCCGGGATTAGAACCACTGACATTCCGGTCAGGGGCTTGGTGTCCTAACCCACTGAGCCAAACACCTTTCCTGAAAATCACCTCTTGCCCTTAAGCGAGATGACAGGCAGACTGTGTACTAATAAAGACACCCAGACAAAACAAAATCAAATACGGCAGCAAGACCAATCTGTCGGATACTTAAAACGATGCCCCCACCTTGCTCATTCTGTGTCACGCCACAACCCTATGGGTGTTTTCGATGCAGCAGACCCACATACAGAACGTAAATATACGAATTGTGGAGAGTGTGTCAATCATTTAAAAATAGATGACAGCTTGTTTGAAACGGAAGTTGCCATCCTTATTAACAAGCAACTATTGCTTTAATACTAGTTAGGGCACAAACAGGGAACACTCACGGCAATACAACATGAATTCCATGGTAAAACTTTATAAATGTACAAATACCTATATTAATTTGCACTATTTACAAATATGTGAGATGCAGTGCAAAGCATGCTGGTAACTGCATTAGTCCTGCTGACCAACACCGCGACATCACGTTATGTCAGCCAACTGTGGACAGTGAGCAGGATCAGAGCAAATGAGAACGTTTACCTGAAGGACCCTGGCACAGGTGGTGTGTGCAGTGATCACGACTCATATGATGCCGAATTGTGAAATTGACGTTGAATCCGTCAATTTCGTTTGAAGTATACGACCACCTTTAATGGTTTCAGAAGTGTTCAGGATTTCCGAAGAGCACCATGGCAACCACTGAAGTCGGCAGGGGTCATCAGCAGATACACTAGGCACCCGCCCGGCCTGCAGGGGGTGACTAATTATACTAGTCTCCTGTTTAGATCAGAGTTTGGAAAACGCTCCTGTTTTCAAACATGAGCTGTACGGGAACCGGAGAGTTTACTCCCTGGGAGCAGGACGCCATCTTTACATGTGACTAATGACTGATCTTAAAATCCTAGAGGGACTGAAGAAGAAAAAAAAAAAAGTAACTATTTAAGCGAAAATTTAAAGAAGCCCTTTGGCTATAAAAGGGGGGGGGGGGGGAAAATGGAGCATGAGAGGGGAAGACCAAAGCAGAGCAGGTCAGCAATCAAACGATACATCCTGCTGCGAGTGTCAGGAGCATCTCGGGGAATCAAAGGATGATAGGGGGTGGGGGTAGGTGGGAGAAGCAAAGGTGGGGGAATAAAAGGAAGGAGGGCCAACTTCTGGGGAGGGCAGTGGGTTCAAATCCATACTCGTCAGGGAAGTTGTGTGTCACCCACAGTGACACTCAAAAAACAGTAAAGCCCCCCCCCCCGCCACCTCAGCCACCACAAAGGAGACCCAATCCATCATCTACCCGGTGCCTGCAGTGGAGGAAGGATAAACCCTGATGTCGCAAGAATGCGGGCAATCACCCTACCCCCCATCTTCAGCCCTTGTAAAGCAAAGCAGTGAGTTCAAGTCCCTGCTCCCCAACCCCAAAATCCCCCATGCAGTGCACGTGAGATATCAAAGGAAGAAAATATTCCATGGGCGCTCAGCTTCATGCCCATGCTTCCCCGCAGCAGCAGCAGGACTGACTTCAAATGCCAGGGAGGTGAATCAGAGCACCATCTACAGCAGGACTCCAGCTGGCCAGTAACACCATCCGGTCACGCATCAACCAAAATTAAAAGAGAAAATTGACTGAACTCTATTTATTTTACTGATAAAAATAAATGGAGGAAAGAACTAGACCATACATGTGCTGTCAGCCACCTGCTCTCTTCTCTGTTTCCAAAACAGGAGAATCATCTGACATTATGACTTTAAGACATTGATACTACCCCCTGCCCACACTCACCAAGCCCCCTGTACGAAGACTACCCCTGCCCACACTCACCAAGACCCCTGTATGAAGAGTATCCCTCCCTACTCTCATAAAGACCCCTGTATGAACCGCACCATACACCAACAGAGACCTCTCGTGTTCAGCCCACATAATGGAGACCTCCCTGCTATGGTTTTGGACTCACCGTGGTCTTCTGGCACTGGATGCTTGTGCTGTTGAAGCGCAGGGCGGTGACACTGTGCACTGCGCCCTGGATGCGGAAGATGCACTCGTAGTTTCGCTGACCAGATTGCGGCTGTGGCAGGTTGCGGGCCGACAGCGTGATGGGCTTGGTGACCCCCACAGGGATGTAGATCTCCGTGGACGGCAGGATCTGAGGACAGTCCTGCAGGGGAAACGAGAAGAGCCTTTCCTCAGAATGACATATATATAGCCCAAGGCAGCTGCTCATCACCTGGGCAGAATGAACTAGTAGCCTTTCAACCTGGGACCAAGAGGTATCGGCGTGGATTCGTTATATGGATTTTGAGAGGGCGCTGCGCTGGCGAACAAAAAGAAACACTGTAAAGCTTATTTATTCTGTGATCAAGCTCATCACCACCATTCTCCACTGTAGAAAAAAAATTAAAACGGACAACAATGGTTTCTTCTGCTTTCTTCTGTTCATCTGCTCAAACATAAAAAAGCTTCCTGCATAGTGCATTATGCTTGATTATCTAACTACTTAAAACAGTGTAACCTAATAACCTGTAGGTACAGATTCTAATTTGATGATGAAGTTAACATAGCCTGTTTGCTATAATAGAAGAGCCCTTACATAAATCACTGACTCAAAGCTAGGGAGATCATATGTAACTAGCTGACATTTTAGCATTCTATATAGTATGATGCGTGCAATTCTGACATAGGGTATAACTGAGTTGGTAGTGGTTCAGACATATCGAGTCCATGGTTTTGATTGGATGGTTAACGTTAGCAAAATATAGTGTTACCAATGTGTGCAATAGTGTAATTAGAGCTAGTACTAAAGGACTGGAATACTGAACAGCTTTCAAAAATGCGGTACCAGGGTGCCTTTTCAGTACCAGTATCCCGAGCAACACAAGTCTGCACAAACTCAGATACATGGCAAAATGTGGGACTATATTCTTATTGGTGCAGCATGAATAATTAAAAATAGCTGTGCTGCATACTTGATAAATCTGTGTGTGTTATTGTGTCCAAACGACTCCAAATAAGCCACAAAATAAGGACATTAATGAAGAATTCCATTATGCTGTGCGTTAGCGCTTACCTTCCTGTGCTTTCTTCAACACATAAGTCGTACGGGGATGACGAAAGCATGATGGGGCCAGGATCGTGACGTACAATGCGAGCACAGAGCAGCGAGGGAGGGGTGGTACAAGGCAACCAGGCAGAGTGTGAGTACGCACCTAGCCTTTGAGCGTTTTTATTCAAAATAAACAAACACATAAACAAGTAGACAGATGGAAGAACCCAGAAAATAAATCACTGACCAGTCTGACAGGGGTGCAAACAGTGCAACCTGTATGTGGCTGGAGTGAGACGGCACTTTGCTCAGTAGCTCTTTGGGATCGCCAATGCCCCACTATCTGGAGGGGGGGGAGGAGGGGCTACACGGGGTCAGGATAAACTATACAAAACTATACAACAGAAACGGAGCCCTAAAAATCAAAGACCAATTGTAAACGCTGTAAAAGGAGAGCCAAAATACAGCAGTTGTATGCAGTCAAAAAAAGTTTAAGGCTATTTATTTGGGTAGTAAGTGTGTATTTGCTCAGGAAAAAAAGAACAACTTGACATCAGAACGTATCTAATTTAACAGTAACACAAAAAGAACTACTCCTGCTTACTGATAAAGTTAGTGATAATTTGTTGGATGGCAAGACCACATCTCTTGAGGGGGCACCTCAGCCACTCCATGCATTCGTTTCAGCACCAGCTCAATTAATTAACTTAATTAGTTAAATAAGTCAATGAGGCATTGATTAGCCAAACAAGGTGTGCTAGTAACTCTAGTCAACTAAAAAGATACATTGATAAATTGGACAATTGTTCCAAATACTGGGGTGGTTTTAAGAGAGTTTAGGAAATGGCTGAACTGATACACTTTGAGACATATCATTATAGTTTCACACCAACATAAAGGTTATTTAAACATCATTTTCTTTGACTGCCTAAGACTTTTGCACAGCACTGTATAAAAAAGGTTCTTCTATTGAACTAATGAGACCGCTGTAATGAATAGCCGACATCCTTTATTCGGGGGGGGGTGGGGGGGCAATGTGAAACAACGATTTCTGCATTTCTGCTTCCACATGTACAAGCTGGGGAAGATGAGGAAAGAAATCAGAAGCTACGTAACTCCTGACCGGCAGGCAGGACATCGCAGGATCCCTGTCAAAGGCTCCAAAATCCTGTTCTTTATCGATCGCTTACCAGCTACCTATCTACTAAATCAAAACTCGTAATCGTAACTTTCCACTACCCCGTGTACCACAGGACGTGCGCGGAGCCGTCATATGGGGGCAGTCCACAGGCGGCATGGATGGGCGAGACGACACGCTTCAAGACGAGACTGGCGTTGGGCAAGTGGAGTCCCCGCAGTTACAAAGAGGGCAAAGGAGTACGCAGAAGCGCAGGGCTGCAACTTAATCACTAACTGGGGGGATGGGGGGGTGACTAGGGAAAAAAAAAGCACTGCAGATCATGAATAAACAATCATAAGCCTGGACGCTGCAGGCTTTATGACCGATTCATCAAAAATTAATTGAAGAACAGATAAACAAAGCATATTTAAGAAAAAATATGTATTTTTAAAAAACCGAGGGAGGGAAAGGGGAAGGGCGGGGGGCACTAGCTGAACAGCAGGGGGGAACTTCTCAGGTCCACTGGATGAGTTCAATACATTTTCCTTTCAGAGCTCAGTCAGGAGAAGGAAATAAAATTACTATCACTAACATCCTATTTAAAGGGAATCCCTCTGCCCACACGCTTAGGGTCCGGCTCAGCGCCACATCCAGCCTCCAGAGCACATGCAGGGCTGCCAGCACCCTCTGCTAAACTCCCGACCCACAGTGAAATCTGACTGGCTACGGTGTCGTTAAAAGGGCCAGTGCTGTGCATCTAGTGATGGTGTGCCACACAGAAGGTGGTCTGTGGGGTCCTGGGACCCAGGGGAACCTGCGTGATTGTAACCTTTAGACCATCCACAAGATCCCACTCCAAGACTGGTCCCATATGCACCCCCCACCTGGGTCTCTAAACTTCACAGTGCACATCTGAGGCAGGCGTTTTATAAAGGGTTGGAATATCAGAATGTGGGTCCGAAAAAATGTGTAACATAACTGGATTGGTCTGGGTTGGGCGCGCAATACGATTTGCTTTCAAGGGGCCCAAAATTCAGTTAGCCCAGTTAAACATGGCAGCACTACGAGGTCCATTTCCATGGATCCATTTCTGAGAATGTCTACAGCTTCTTAATTATTTACAGTCTGGCTTCTTCAGTCAAAAATAAAATTCAAGTAAACAGAACGCCAATGTTAAAAACCAACAAGCTACACTGCTCTGCATTCTTCGTCTTTGTCAGATGCTTGACATGAGCAGCAAAGGCTGCCTTCAGTCCTACTATGGTCAAATGTACCAAGGTGGGCTTGGACAAAATGTATTAAAAGCTCCTTAAAGCCATATCTCTCACCCTAGCTCATTAATGGTCCTGATTCTAATTTTTCACAAGGGGAAAACTGAAGGAGAGTCTGACATCCAGAGGAGGTCAGCTCTTACAAATAAAGAGCTGCTTCCATAGTCTCCAGGATGAAAGATAGGAGGCACCATCCAAAGCCTCAAACCGCTGTTCCCTTCATGTCATTGGTCACACAGCCATTTACTAGCTTGATGAGCAGGATTTTCTCCACTCAAACATCGCCTGGATATCAGGGTGACTGTGAGCCAAGTTCCGCAACTGTGCAATTTCGGCTCGCGGGAAATGTCAGCCGGGCATCTATTCCTGTGCGCGGGAAGCTCCGGGATCACAGGACCCTACCCCGCAGTGGAAATGTTTCCATTTACATGAGCAAAGCTAGCCACAGTGACCCCCCCAACACACAGAAAATTTTTTTTTCTCCAGCCCCCATTAAGCAGACAGATGCTAAGGCATCTGGAAATTAAGACTTAATACGTTTTGAATAATTAAAGGCAACAGCGACTGGCAACTTGTGATTCCCACGTTCCAACCACTCTGGGGGGGGGGGCTACCCCAGCGGGGTGACATGGATCAGATACGGAAGGTGAGAGACCACGGCCAGGTGCTTGCTGACTAATTAACTCATAAATCAATCAATTAAAAACCTTTGTGCGCCCCGGCCTTTTGCAACAACAGCAACTTTGGGAAACAGGGCCGGTCAAGCCCCTGGGGAGGGGGCTTACTCCACTATGGCACAGGCGCACGACTCAGCACCGGCCCCCTGGCTCACCCAGTTGCTGTATCAACATGTAACAGTCTGTCACCCACCCTGAAAAGCGGGGTTTGGGAGGATCCCGGCATCAGTGACGCAGAGCTCAGCCCCAGTAGGGGGGCATGCAGTTCCGAGGCATGTTAATCAACATATAGGGGTGGGGGGGGGGGTGGTTGGTGAAACACTGAGGGTCCCAGGTAACAGAGGCAGCACGTGTCTCATCATGGAGCTCAGACTGGTGCAGATGCGTGAAAAACACGACATCGGCGAGAAATTTCCAGGCACATTTCAGGCGTCTCACTCAGCAAACACCTTCATCTGGAATTAGTTAAACAAACCCTCACAGATTCTCTACAATAAAAGGATTTATATAAAAAAAAATTTAAAAAAAATCAAACGTAGTGGGGAATCCCAGGAGGGCTGACGGAAGAGCTGAACTTCGAGAGGCTCCGTCTCCTTCCTCTGATGAAACTCATCATTTATTTAGGCTTGCCGGCATCATCCCAGCCTTCCCTGCGCCATAACGACAGGACTGGGCCAAGCGGGACCCCCACACTGCTTTGATCCATCGTCTAATTAGCGCCAATAGGATCGATTCCACCCGGAGACCGCTGCATTATCATCTCCAGAACAAAAGCAGATTTAATGGTTATAAATTACACTGAGTACACCTTCACCACCACCCCACCTCCCCACATCCTGGCCAGCTGGACTTAACAGACGTGCAGGTTCACGCGGCGGCCGTCTGCAGTCTGATGAGGCCCCACCGTCCATCCTTGAAAGCGGCCCTTTTAACTGGCGAGTAGAACATTCCAGATATTTCTCCATCCCCACAGTCAGCTGGAATATCATGTTCCTTCAGGTCAGATTTCTTCCCATATTAAATCCATGACTCTCCGAACGTGCAGTATAACACAAATATGAGGAGAATGAAAAAGCATGGCAGTCTGAGAGGGCCTGACATTCAGAGCAATTAATTTCAATCTGTCAGTGGTCCGCTGTGACGGCGGACCCTGCTGAGCCAGGTGAAGGACGGAACGGAAGGGCCGTTTTTGCCCCCATGCCGTGAGAGACAGGTGCCTCTATACCCATCCTGCCACGGGATGTTTTTTGGGAGAGATCTGAGCACCGGCATGAACAGCCACTGCCCAAATCAGCAGTCGTTACAGCAGGTCACGCAGCTCAGGACATGACATTTCAACATTTCATAAGGAAGAGAGCAACTTTTTTTTTTTGCAGGGGAACTGCAGGCTTCTTACCCTTAGCAGGAGAGGAAACGCACTGTAACTTAGAAGAGGCTGAATATCAATCTTGATGCTCTGAAGTTGAAACGCAGGGGAGATACTTGCCATATGCTGTCAATGGTTGCTTGGTTAAATCCCACTTGACACCAATAAGGTAACCAGTGGTCAGAGGATAAACTGACCAGATAGCTACAGCTAACAACAATTCCACCAACCCAGAGGCTGGGTTTCGTTTAGGCTTTGTTTCTTCCCCCATATATTTGTGAAATTTTCCTGGAACAAACGAACTATTGCGGGACCACATGAAAACAAAAAATAAAATTCAGTCCAGGGTTTAACCCGGCTCCTCGTATGCACTGGCGACCAAAGGGCTCTGAGGTTGCCAACTTACCACTGATCGTCAGTGCCCTTCCACCAGACATCCAGAGAACCCTCTGGGTCCGACGAGACAGGTAGCCCGGGACAGGCACTGGGGGCCCCGTTCGGAGCACAAGAGTTACTTTTACCTCCCGACGGGTTTCTGAAGTGAGGATTACTCAAGCAATTTTCTGCCTGGTCGGATTTAATGTGCCTCTTTGTTTATACTGACTGTCACAGTAGGATGTTGATTTATATATATTTGATTTGTGAAGTGTTCCTCATTACATTCTGTGACTTTTGGTTGTTTCTTTTTTTTTTTGCTGGTTTGTTTTGCCACAGATGCAGACGTTCGAAAATAAACAGGAGCAGCGAGGTTCTTGGGACGCGGGCGCCAGCGGGCAAAGAGATGCTGCCGCGGCCCTCTGACAACTTCGCCAGGGAAGAGTGTCTGTTACCGCGGCAACGGCATGGCGGGGGAACCGCCGCCGCAATTGGGTTGGCCGGCTGCAGCAAATGAAACACGGGCCAGAGCCTCACGTTCGGGCTGCGAGCGACAGCTCCCCTTCCCAGCCCCCACCAGCAGCATGGCCATCGCAGGGCCAAACAGCAGCAACACTGGCAGCCGTGGACGGGGAAAGTGGGAGGAGGAGGTGAATCAAATGGGAATGTAGGAGATGCATTTTTAGCCCGGCCGAAAAATGCCAGCACAGGCTGACTGAATAGCTTTCGGCGGGGGCTTGCAAGCAGCATTGCCAGAGGCTCCTCGCAACCCCCCTCAGAGTCCTCCCCGGCCCCTCGTTACAGACGCAAGTCACGTGGCCTCCATGCCACGCTCGGGTACGGATGCGCTAATCCACGTCGTTTGCTCTCCGAGGCGAGACGTGGATACAAAAGGCTGCGCGCGATTGGATGGGGCCGCGTCACCCTGTGACCAGTGTGGGCCTCATATAAATAAACAGGGCGGGAGGGGCTTGTGGAAGGTGAACAGGAGATAAACAATCTGTCAGCAGCTTGAAGCCCAGCAGACAAGGTTGGACGGTGGGGGGTTGGGGGGGGTTGGCTCCAGCACGTAATCGCTGTAATGCTTACATCATCCAAGCAGCTCAGCAATGCGAGGCACTGCATGGATTCTGACTCAAAGCAAGGAAAATGGTGCCGGCGCAGGGGGAACAACAAAGGAGACCGAACAAACACGTGACACGCCCCCAACTTCCTCTACGCTCCCCACAGTCACAGGGTGTTTTAATGGTCTTTATGCTAATGTAGCATTTTGGTATGTAGAACAAGATCTCATTTACATAGACATTCGGTAGGATCGTCTTGAAAGAGGCGGAAATCGCCGGGTGCTTTGAAAGAGCCCGACTGGACCAGGCCCGGCCCGACCCAACGGGACACGGTGAGAACAGCCCTGATGAGAAGGGGCAGATCAGACTGTCTCTGTGTGTCAGCGTGTTTGCATGCAGCCATACTAAAGGCGACGACGGCCCCAGAGCATCAGACAGGGGACACCATGTTTCTCTGGGCTGCACTGACCTCCGAGACGTTGACGCGGCCTTCCTGGAAGGAGCAGTCGTTGGCGTTTTGCGTGCACACGTGCCGGTACTTGCACCAGTGGCAGGGGAAGGAGCCGTTCACACATGACAGGCACCTGTAACAGAGGGAGAGGGAGTCACACAGAGCGACAAAGGACGTCCCTAATCATCAATCCCCCCGGCATCGCTCTACATCATAACCCCCCCCCCACCCCATGTTCACTGGGAGGTGATGCAGTAGAGGAGGAGAGTGGGAAAGGATGGAAGGAAAAGACGAGTGAAAGACAACGATCAAACCTGCGGGGGGACATTCTCCTGAGATATGCAGCAGGTAGGATAATGGAGGGGGGGGAGAGCAAAAGGCACCCCCATTCAGAAAAGGGTCCCACACCCATTCACATGAGCACACCACAGGGAGGAGCAGCTAAGGGGATTACCGTGACAGGCGGGATGAAGCCTGCAACACTGAGACAACAGAGACCCGTCTCTGCAGCACTGAAACCCCCCCCCCACGGCTCCAGCCACCGGACCCCAGACAGACGCGGGGAGCCGCACACACTCCCCATCGAGCCGACGCAGTTACCCATGCAGCCATGCACATCCCAAATATGGCTGTATATGAGGTTTCGGTACCAGATGACCAGCGGGCAGTAAAGTAATCAATAAAAACAAAACAGTTTAAACTGCAAGTCATTTAGTGGTGTGTGGCTCAGCGGGTTAGGCCTCTGTGCCTGTGACTGGAAGGTCACTGGTTTGAGTCTCAGCTGAGAACAGTCACATCTCCATTGGGCCTATGAGGAAGGCCTTAACCCCCCACCCCCAATGCCACATCATAATACAGGGTCAGGAAGCACAGGGCAGGGGGATCACTCTGGATAGGATGTCAGTCCATCACAGGGTTCTCACACATACACAGAGTTAGGGCGGCAATCGGACCCACAGCTCTGGGGGTGTGAAGTTCCAGTATGTTTCATCACTCCGATTACATACACGCCCCATTTAATCAGCTGGTGTTTTTATAAGTGAGGAGAGTCTGGGCTCTCAGGAATGTGTGTTAAACTGGCAGAATCTGTGCCCTGAAGGAATAAACAATGCTAAAAAAGGCTGATTTATGAATGCAGCATCTTAGCAGGAGCGAGATGCATTAATGCGAATGACAAAGTTCACCATGGAGGGTTAATCACAGTCGCTTGTTTCACTTGCAGGCTTCAAAACGCTACACGTTCCAATTTGCAGTTGATATAAAGGGTAGCTGACTTAACAGCCTAAACTAATAACATACATTTCATTTACATTTTAGGTGTTTGAATACTTGAGCTAGAAAGCTGATTTTTCATCGAGCTGGATGTTTTCCTAGAGCAATCTGGGTTAAGTACCTTGCTGTAGGGCACGACAGCACAGCCTCTGCCGACATTTTGGACAATGCCCTCCGGGTTATGAGATTCCACAGCATCTATCCCGAAACCATAGGCCTCTTAAATAAACAGACACCGTCTGGTCTGGATTAAAACCCTCTGCTCTCGGTCTTTGGCCAAAATAACTTGAGAACGCCTGTATGTGTGCTTTATTCAGTGCAGGACAATCACAGAAAACAGTGAGAAACGGCATGTTGAGGAGGCCGTGTATCATTCGGATTCCCAGCCGTCACGCCGGAATTCCTGTCCTGAATGACCAGCATCATTCCCAGGAATGACGCATTCAGAGCCTACAAAAGCACCATCTCTCAATGGTGTAAATGCGGCAAATCACTCATTTCAGTGGTTCACACCCCCCTCTGCCCGCCCGGGACCACGCTGGTGTCTTTGGCGAGCAGCCCAATGAAGGATTGCATCTCAGCGGGCACCGGGATGTGGAGCGAGCTGCAGGACACCGTTCCGGGAAAGAGAGGAGATGATAAGACGGGGGCAGGCGTACGGTGAACAGCCAACACAGGAGCGTCAGGGAGCACGAGGCCATCCGTCTCCACAGAAGGAATTAAGGCAGGCCGCTCCTGAAGGGTTATTCTGAAAAGCTTCATGTCGATCTTCACCAGAATTATACCGGCGCTCCAGCGCTGCGGGCTGAGACCCCGCCTGTGGCAGGATCTGCCGTCTGCCATGGGGAGAGGGGTCACATAATGTCACCCGTCTGCCCTTGGACTCGCCGCTGCCTGTCGGGCGTGTAGACGTTAATCCGAAAGTGGCTGGGCCGGCGGAGATGCCCCCTTCACCACCCCGTGGCGCCCAGTTCCAAAGAATCCATAGTCAGGTGGCAGTCTGCATTCACCTGGCTGAGGCGGCTCGAAAAATCTCCGTAACTGCCACCTCCATCTACACACCAGACCAACGATCGGAGCCAGTCTCCAAAGAGCCCCGTAACCGAAGCCCACGAGTCAGTGCCATTATATCCAGGCAAATCAGAGCAGAGGAGGGGAAAAAAATTAAGATGTACATTACAATCAATCAAAAGATAAAGCCAAAGCTTTCCAGCGCTCATATAAAGATTCGCCGAAGCGTCACAGGAGACTGACTCCCATCTCCAGCTGCCGGCCCACGAAGTGGCCCGGTGTTCAGCACCATTAAAAGCCGATTCCTAAATAATTCTCCATCCATGCGGCGCCGTTCTGGGCTCTAAAACAGCCCTAATTTAATTATTTTATATTTGTGCCGCAGTTGTGCCACATCACCCCCGGAGCAGTAATGGCCACTTTGAGCCGGAGCTCACCCTGAACTGCGCCATTTCAAATTCACGCATTCAGAACCTTGGCGGCTCACAGGATCTCTCAGTTTGAAGCCTCGGACAAAATGAAGAAACGCCAAGGCCGTCCAAGGGGGATGGGAAAGCAGGTAACACGCACAGAGCCTGCTTATGACCCAGGCAGGCTAGCTGCTCGCATATGGTCAGGCTGCAGTGGAGCCAAGACGACCGGGGGCAGTGTTTCTCAACTGCAAGATTGCAACCAAAAAGTGGGACATGGGACCATTTTCAGTTGATTGCAGATTGTGGGATAGTACCCCCAAAGTACCCCCCCAACTCAACAAATTCTCAGGGTCATTACTTAACCAAAAATGTGGGTCCTGACATCATAACCCAGAAATTTGGATGCTAAAGTTAAGCCAGTTGAGAACCACTGACCTAAACAGTCCAGACCAGCCGTCTGCCAGGCTACTCTCACCGGGATTGCTCCGCAGCATTCCCGGCCTGCCTACCGTGTGCTGGCCATCAGAAATCCCGCACGCGTTCGTTCACTGCGCTTAATTCACTTGCAGAGGAAGCTCACCATTTCACTGAAGGAGAATCCAGGCCATAAACAGCGACCCTAACCAAAATGTACAACACTGACAATCAGGGGCTTGACTTGCATGAGGGACCGACGTGAAACAGCAGAACGCGGGAGCGACCGCCCAGACGCACTCACCGCGTGCACTCTGATAAATCATTAAACGGGGTGGGGGGTGGGAAGGGGGATGGAAATATTTAATTAAGCCATAATCATAGCTCCAAGTGCTTCTGCGTTTCCATTTCCCCTTCCCCCACAACCTTAAATGGAACAGTTGGATTCTTAATTAGATTAACGTTGCTATGCAAATGTATGCCATTTCAGAAGGCAAGGCGAGACACCGATAAAATGAGGCGGGGCGGGGGGGGGGGGGTACTGCCCAGATATCTTCTGATGGGGGCGCGTGTGGAGCGGCCTGCACCTTTCTGAGGAGTGTCCAGGATGGGGACACGAAATTTGACACGTTGCACCACAAGCACCACATTTACGTCATACTTAAGGTTTTAAAGAAAATGAAGAGGGGAAGAAAAGACAACAGCTTGCAGCGTAAGTTTGGAAACCTGTACGGCTTCGGAGAACATTCCCCAAACTGCAATAAAAAGTGAGATTAATAATCGTGTCGGGCCGCGGTGGAGGGGCCGCGGGGTAATTTCTCAGAAAAGCTGAGTCACTGAGGGAATCTCATTTGGAGGCTGGTCCCATGAGGTGGTACCAAAACCCAGCTGCTGGCAGAGTCCACATGCCGTATTACATCACACTTCCTGTTCAGTGTGATTAGCGGTGTTGCTTCATAGCGGCAGGAGCGCTAATGCAGAGAGCAGTAAACAGGGAAGATGATCGGGTGAACAGTCTCCAAAAGCCTGAAAGTGACAGCGCAACAACAGCGGAGAGTTTGCTAGCTTAGACCCTGTCCCCAACCTGCCCACACACTTCATGGCTGGAGAGGGGGCAAACTTACGACTGGTGGACGCTGCAGTTGTAGAAAACAAAATCCACACTGGCGAACTTCTTCCCCGTCTCCTTGGACTTTAGGTACAGCTTCACCACCCGCTGGTCACCTGTGCAGGGTGAGGTGGGGGGGGCACGCATTAGAGAGAAACAGGGAGAGGTGTTAAACTCCACTTTTCTTTATAGCCATCAAAATTGCAAACCCGTGTCCCGGTCAGGCTCATAGCCAGGCGCCTATCCTAGACCGGAGAGGGCTACATTTTAGACAGGATGCCAGTCTGGGCAATACAGAGGCGGCAATTAGTTTAAGTGTATGTAGCTGTGGGGGGTGGGGGGCGGGACAGCCATGTCAGTCAGAGACACTGTACCGGCCATTCTCTCAAACAAGTCAAACAAACAAGCTTTGAGGAACCAGACAGCCGCTTAGCCAGAGAAACTGGTGCCAGCTGGGGGCGGGGCGGGGCACTGCTAAGCGCTGGGGGTGGGGCACCACAAAGAGCTGTGGGCAGGGCACCATTAAGTGCTGCACAATGTCTGACTCTAGTCAATTGACATCCACTGAATCCTCATACTCCCGTGGAGTCGTGTAAGGATCAGAAAACGCAACGGCAGGTCACACGCGCTCACATGATAGTTTTAGCGATAAAACGGATGGCAGGGTAACAGAAGGGTGTCATCGCAGCAATCATTGCCAGGATGTGATTAACAGCGGCAGAGAGATGACAGCCACAGAACTAGTCATGCGAAGAGCCAACCGGGCTTTACGACCACCCCGCCCCCCCTACCGGACCAGAGGGGAGCAGCTAATAAACGGCCACCTGCGGCAGGATTTCCAATGAGCGACAATAGTGGCACTGATCACCTTGGCCCTTCACAGTCAGGAAACGAGACAATAAGGCAACGAATACATCATCACTGGAAAGGCTCACCCTGGCCGCGGGTGATGGGTGCCACGTCGCGGGCGGCTGGGGACAGGCAGTAGATGAGCCCATCCTCGATGCGGCCCTCGCTCTCTGTGAAGTCGTCGAAGGAGCAGTTGATGCCGGCAGAAAGGTCCGGCACATTGTGAGCATGCAGCACCAGCTGGCAGGGAGGGCATAGCAGAGGGGGGTTAGGGCGAGCGGCATGAGGTGAAGTGGTGTCTGGAGGTGTGAGCGAGATGGGCGTACCTGGACCTCGGACATAGTGACAGACACGTTCCCGGGCTGCACGCTGAGCTGCACGCACTGTGCCGGGCTGGAAGCGAAGCGCTGGGCCTCCCTGGCCCTCTCGCAGCGGTCCTTCCGGGAGCACCTGGGAGCGACGGGGGGGGGGGGGGTTAAAAGGGCTGCATGCAGGGCCAGCGTCTCACCCACTACCTGGGAATGCCAAACCCCAACTGGAGAACTCAGCCGAGCACAGTATTCCCAACGCTGTCGGCCACAGATACAGGAAAGAGAGCAACAGAGCTGATTTATCCAGTGTCTCATTCCAGGGTGTTTCCCAGTCAGCAGAACGCATTCCAAACCACTCCTGTGACATTTTATTTTCTTATCGCTATGGCGATAAATCTGACGAGCTATGCGAGGCGGGTGACAAGCTCCATCAGTCAGGCAGTCTGATGACGGACCGAACTTATACCCCAATAACAAAAGCACAGCAAGCTGGAGGTTAGAAATCGTGCTTTTAGGATGATTTTTTTTTAACTGGACAATTCTGCAGTAATGAAGAATTATGGGCACTGGGCATAAACATGTAGCTCTCAATGCAATCAGAAACCCTGAGAGATGACTGGACCACCTTCAGCTGATCTTAAGCACCGCCTCCATCTCAGTCTTCTATCTAAAATCATGTTTTTAATTATCCTCAATTGTCAGTTGACCATCCCGCTCAAGTGTCATATTTAGGGGACTAACTCACCACCCATACCTCCCCACAGTGCATTCCCGCTAGAGGTTGCATTCATGAGTTCCCATTGTTTGGCAGAAAATTCTGGAAACTAGTTAAAAAAAAAAAAAAAAATCCAAAAATCCTTAGTAATGGCCCTTTTAATGGCACACAGACTTTCTTCCAAAATGTGTCTACATGCCACGTCAAAGGAACACAGGAAAAGCGCAACATGTTTTTAAAAGGCTATGGGTTTTGATGATACACTTACATATTGTGCAGGACACACCAGCCGCAGTGGGGGTCCTTAGAGCCCAGACACTCCGCGCAGCTGCCATATTGCGCGCAGCTCTCCACGGGCACCCGGCTGACCTGCGGAGGGAGACAGGGGACACGGTAGGCACGTTTTCAGGGTGGAGCTGGGTCTCGATGGTTTTCATAGCTCTATCAGGGAGCTTTCGGCTAGTGGCCAGGCTGACCCCAATCTGTGGGGCCCATCCTCACGCTGCCAGGTGCCCCGTGTTGTGCCTGAGCTGCACAGCGACTGACTCCCCCAGGAAAGCCCAGCCTGACCACCACACAGGCTCTCCAGGAAGGGCCTCTTTGATGGTGCTCTGAAAAAGCTACAGTTTGCAGGATTCTCGTAGCTCTTGCAACCCTTCCCTCTAATATAAGTCGCTTTGGATAAAAGTGTCAGATAAAAATGTAAAATGTGTGCAGCTTCTGCACAGGAACGTGAGCCAGCAGGACCCACCTAAGTTTCAGCACCACCTGTCTGTTTTCAGAAACCACCAATTACGGGTGGAGGCTGGGTGCCGTATCACATGACGGAGCTGCAGGGGAATCCACATCAACAAAAAAGTCCCAGTTCTCAAAAACAACAAAAAAAACACATCTAAAATATTGGTTTGTGAGATTGAGGGGGGGGGGGGGGAGGGGGGGAAAATGTGTTAACAATCACTGGCAGCCCCACCCAACCCCACCACCACACCTGAAAGGAATGTGATTAAACCGCGTGGAGAGAGGCTGAGGATATGGGTATTTACACTGTGTGCACACCCCCCCCCCAAATTAAAACGTGACGACTAGGAAGGCAGCCATCGGCAGAAAGATAAAGATCTCGCTTTACAGGTGGAGATAAAGGAAGATAGACGCAGGAGAAGGTAAGGAGTTAACAGGACAGCCTGAGACCACAGCCGTGTGTGTGTGCGTGTGTGTGTGTGTGTGTGCGTGCGTGTCTCTCACACAGCTGGTTGCCCTGTACAGGGGTTGAGGCACCTGGGAGTTCTGGGGGGCCTGATAAACAGAGACAAGCTCAGGTCACAAATTTCCAGCCACTAACCCCGCCCCCACCCCCCCAACTAAAAAAGGTGAGAGTAATGCTCACGCAGGAGCGAACTGCTGTGGGGCACATTACCATAATTATGTTTACTATCGGAATCGAAGCGTCGGCCCGAAATAGCAGCAGAGGCGGAGGCAGGGCAGTGATGGCATCCAAGCCGCCACCATTATCCACATATAACAAGCAGCAGAATATTCAAGCGGAACTGGACCGCAAAAGCGGCCGCCGACAACCTCCCTCTACCCAGAATTCCATGGGAACAAAGAATCAGTTTATTCAGTCTTTCACCGGAGTTGGTGTGTGTGTGCGTGTGTGTGTATTATATATAAATAAGCGGCAAACAGGATATGACAGAAGATTTAATGGAACGTTATTCTGTCTTTAATAAGATGCGGTGACAGTTTTCAGATGTGATGCCACGTTTGAGGGAGGAGTGGAGACATTCATCATATGAGGACCACGACCAAGGAAGAGCCTCTTATCTGGGTCATGGAGGGTGTCTCCGTAAAAAAAAAGAAAAAAAAAGCCGCACCAAAAAATATTATTCTTGAAATGAATATTTTTGCTCATAAACAGGCCATGTGCACTGGATCGATTTACACGGGCTGCCTGTGAATGGCCCAGCTGCGCACCATGATACCACCAAAGCATGACAGATAGGCTATACTGAGCTCCACAACACACAATGGGATGACGACCCCCCACCCCCCACCCATTCTTGGACTAAGGTTTTTAAATTTGTCCAGGCTGAAGAAAGGCGAATTACCCCATATATCAAAGACGCAGAAGCAAAGAACCATCCTTGGGAACCGTCATCGGTCGCCCAACCTGTCTTGTCCAACCCAGGGCGGGACGCGAGAAGGTAAAGTAACATGTAATGAATACCCAGCTGTGCCTGTAACAGGAGGCCCTTTAAGAAGCAACTGAACTTTCTTTTCTCCCCTGAAGGGAAAAGCTTCAGAGCTGCCCAAACGTCTCATTCGCAAGCCTGACGTCGGAGGTGATGGGGGGGGGGGGGGGATCTCGGCAGAGACTGATTTATATTTAGCCAGCTGCATCGATGAGGCAGGATGGCAAAAGGAGGTTTAACGCACTCACGCTGTCAGGCGTAGCGGAGCAAGGAGGACAAATCGGGCCCAGTAAAGTGTCCGGCTCCGTACCGCCCTGTTAGAGCTTACAGGAAAATCACACATTATTCACCAGTTAATGAAACCTGGGAGAATAATACAGCCCAAAGATGTCAACGTGAGCTTGATCGTAGCCAGGGTACATGGTAAGTGTCAGTAAGAGAGATGCTAGTCAAGGCAGCCATAGTTGCATTTGAAGATTACATCACAGACCCACCGAGAAATGGCTCGATACCGGAATCCAGGCAGCCAACACTGAACATTGAAGTTCAAAGTTAACTACAACAGCTTCAGTTCTGAAAGTATAAGGACAATGACGGCCTAAATCATTTCTAAGACCACCAGCTCTGTCACCTACAACATCACAGAACCCAAAGCCCCCTTTACTCATCAAAATCTTCAATTACTTTCCACACCTGGTGAAACCTGCTGAAACTCTTAGTGTTTGAGGAGCTCTTCATTCAAGCTCAACAAACATGGCAAACCTCGCAGGCAACTCTCCCTCGAGGGGGTCCAGGAACTCCTACAAAGCCCCTCCCATCTGTTTCCCTCCATAACAAAATCCAGCCTAAGGGGCTGCGGCTTTACAACCCCTCAATCACGGTGGGGGGGTGGGGGGGGGGGGCACAGAGGAGGAGCTGTGCTTATGTTATGGGACAGAGGAAGGTGTAACCAGCCTGCATTTCTCCAAACTCTATCGGCAAGTTTAAAGATGCTTTCGGCCCTCCAGAGTCTCTACCTGTCAGAACTGCTAAACTGCCTTCCAAAGCCAGAGCTACTCAACGTCAATGTGATAGCTTAGCTGCACGCTACAGAAGCGGCTAAACGCAGAGGTACGCGATAAAAAACATACACCTGGCTTACCACCAACGGACCTCAAGGGTGGTGATGTGATCTACTATATGGGATTCGATGTCTAAGGCAGCCAAATCAAGTGCATGTCTGAATCACCAAATGACAACTAAGTCTACTGGACACCACATGCTCTTAGCCATACAAGGTTTGTTATTTTTCAAACCACAAGAGAAAATGTCAGTCAGTAACGAGGCTGATGACCGATAAATCGTTGACTACCTTGGAGACCGGGCGCCTTCACATCTTTGAGAACGAGAACGTTAACTTTAAGAGCTGCTGTAAAAACAACAGCCCGGCCTGCGCTTTTCGCGGTATAAAAGAGTCACCTTGAACAAGGACGACTTAGTGTCAAACTCACCTTTAAAGGGTTTGACAAACTGACCGACTTTATTATGCTCGTTAATTTGCTCCTCATGCTCCTTTTTCTTCTTTTCCTGGAAGCAAGCCCACTCTGATAAACTTCAGCCATGAAAGCAACAGAGATGAAGGACCCTTCCAAGCCAAATGCCCATCATTCCGACGCACACAAACCAGAACCTTCATTCCTCCAGTTAAACGCGTGGCGTGGCGCCCTCCAAAGGACCATTTCTTTGTGGCAGATAGGTGTACATCTGGCTATCTGGAACTTTTAATTAAACGGCAGAGAACATGTGGAATGGTAAATTAAACTGTCAGTGTTGTAAATGGGAATTCTGAAGCATTCCGCATGCTGGCATTTTCCATTATCCAGTGGAATAAAAGGGTGGTGGAAAAACAACACACAGAAACACACACCGCCCGTCTCATCCGCCTTAAATATATCTTCACATCACACCTGTCAGCACTGGCAGTTAATACCAAAGTCTACTGTTTTTTTTTGGTGGGGCGCCTTAAAATCCGAATGGCGCCCAAACGGATGGCGCCGGATTACACTCGAGCGGAATTACGGCTAAGGAGAGATAAGCAAAGGGACGAATCGGCCGCGCAGCGACGGAATTTAAAGTGTCCTTTACCGGTTTTTATTACCTGTTTTATTCTGCATAATCGTAGATGCGGAAAGATAGGCCCCTATCCATGGAGAAACAGATACATTTCAAATGTCCCCCCCACCACCACCCTCAGCCCTCACCCCCCTCACTCCTATCAACAAAAACCCGTGCTTCAAAAAACTATTCCGCCGTACAGCCAGAGATAGTAGAGGGACAGAGATAGAGGAGCTGATTCCTGAGATTAGGGGCGCGCGCGGAAACCAGCCATGCCGGCAAATTATCCCATCTGACTGTATCTCCTTCACCGGCTGTCACTTTCAAAAGGGATTACAATCTTTTACTCCCTGTACCTCGGCCTCATTCTCCTCAGTGGAAAAAGCTCCCCCATTTCAAAATGGATGACCTGGGGATTATATCCCATTAACTCCCATACTGAAAGGGAGTTTTAAGAGAAGGGGCGAAGGGAACATATCACTTCAAAGCAATTCATTTCTATTCCATTTCAGACCTGCCAGATTGTAATGAAAGCCAGTCTGAAGTTACAGGCGAGATCTTTTTTTTTGTTTCTTTAAAAAAAAAAAAAAAAAAAAAAAAAAAAAAAAAGCCTGGCGGGTTCTGGAACATTGACAGGCGTGTGGGTTCTCGTATCTGGAGGAAGAGTCAGCCTCATTTAAGATTTCAGGGGCACATAATCCATTGGCAGGTCTCTACATGCCCACTGGGGGGGTGTAAGTACAAGATCGAGTGAAAAGTGATGGGTAAAATGAGAGTTGAAAAAGTAGGTGGGGATTATACTGTGCAATCTCTCTCTGATTGGCTTGGGTCACTTCCCATTGTGTTAAACTAAGCAGTGATTGGCAGCGCAGGGTGCGCAAAGCTTTGCGTTTCCTATCAGAACTGAAAAAGACTCCATATTTATAGGGCCCCAGACATTTGATCCAAGGACCAGTGGTCAGAACACAATCTCTTAATACAACTGCCAGTGTGATTCTGGACAGATACTGTCCCAGCTTCCATTACAGGCAAAGACCCCTAGTGAATTTTAATAACAATCGCTGTGAATCTCTGGGCTCGGGCTCAGTCCACAGCGGGCCAGATTTCTTTGAACTGCCACAGTTTCTTTAATGTGTGACCAATTACATCAAGTGTGACAATTCAGATCTGATGGCCACAGCTCTTACAGCCACATCTATTAAATTTATAATCACTCTGACGGTGCTTTGAGGAGCACGCTGATAAAAGCAAATAGTGGGGCAGGCCATTAATTAGACCAATCGGACTAGAAGAGTCAGTCAGGATGAAGAGCAACTTCCGAAATCTCTGCTCGAAACTCGTAACACGAGAGCTAGCAAAGCAGGACATTAGCCACAGCACGGACTTGTCTGCACGTGAATGAAATTTGTCTGCAGATATTGACAGGATCTCGGGCTGGAGCCTAGTCCTGCCACTTACTGAGCAGACAGGAACGTTGGGTGGCTTTGAGGATATCGGCACCACAAAGCATAACCTGACAAAGGTGGGTGTGGTCCTGATGAAACTCCACCCGCCAGAAGGCCCAGTGGCCACATGGCTTCTACAGCACCACAGGGAAACGCATCTTTGTTTCTTCTTCGCTTGGCAAATAAACATTGCAGTAGGATTCCTCCCAGCTTCTACAGCTGGAAGGCACCCCAACAAGAAAACTTAGCCGTAAATAACTCTAAACAACTTTTGTTTTCCAAAGTGACTTGAATCACTGATCAGTTTATTAAGTTGGAGACATTCAGGAAAAGTCTCTCTCCCTTCTGAGCTATTCCAGAGCACTGGGATTAGCCTTCCAGGTTGCAACAGCCCCAACAACTCACGCTCCCCCCTGCCTCCCTCCTTGCCAAACAAAAGTGTACTAAACAAACTAAACAAAAACAAACAAGTGTGTGAAAATGAATGTGGGATTTTGGGAAATTCACATGGATAAAACCACTGTCAAATGACCCACAATGGACAGACACAGGAGTCCCAGCGCGGCCTCGCCAGCAACAAACGGCACGCGACCCAGGGGGCGAGGTCCCCCACAAAGCTGGTTGCCTCACTCACGAGCACGGATTAACCGCGGCTCAGAGGAGTAATGAGAACAGTACAGCGAACAAGCGCTCTAAATAATTACAATTCAATTAGTGCCCAACTACGGACTACGAACGAGAATGAGCCTATGAGCATTTTTAATCAATCAGTATAAATCAATAAAGCTTTTTTTTCCGGAACAGCCCCTGATTGATTAGAGAAGATTACGACTAATCTATAGAGGACAACAGTGCATTCGCGTGAGTTCTGTGCGCTTGGATTAGAGGTATCACAGGATGAAGTCATTATGATAAGAGGGAAGACTAACAGTGTAAACAGTACTTGCACTCATTATAGAGCAAGACACCCAGCATGTCGTGTGGGGAATGTGGAATGTAGTACAGGCCGATAAGTCAGCGATTGAGCAGGACGGCGCGGCCGATGCGGGGAACGTGGAGGCTGGGAGGTGTTTACGAGCCGGCCCGCGGGGCACAGGCTGAGATTGACAGCCTTGAATAAACGGCGTGAGCACAGGCAGACGTTTCTGTAGCAGGGCCCGACGCAGGCCTGGAGCGGTGCGCCGCTTCAGTGGGACATTTCATCACTCTCGCCGCTAAGCCGCAGAGCCGCTCTTGGCTGGGACTGTAAAAAAACGCTTTTTAATGGTGACCGCAGGGCGGAGGAAAGGCAAGTGGTTGGCAGGAGGCACTCTGGGGTGCACTAAAGCAGGCCCAGCCGGAGAGGCAAGCGGGGAAAGTGCCGACACAGTGACCGGCACAGGCCTGCGACAGGTCTAATGTCAGAGCAGCGTCACCCATGTGCAGGTTCCAGAAGATTCCGTGTGCTCAGCTCAGCTCATCTCCAGCTGCCCACCAGCTGCCTGAATCTAAGGCAGAGACGAAGACCGCTTGCTTAACAGCCCTGGTGTCAACAGTTTTCAGAGGAGGCTTCAGCAAGTCAGGGACAGAAACAGGGGATCACAGTCACACTGAGTCTTCAGAGGATGCAGCTGATCCCAGATCTGTGGGAAAGGGGGAAGAGCAGGGGGGGAGTTCGATGTGTCGGCAGCCAGCCAATCACAATCAAGCATCATTACCCAGGGGTCCCAAAGCGACGACATGATCAAATCTGAGATGGCGGTGCCCACCTCCTCTCGCCAGACCCCCTCCTGTGTGCTTTTGATGAGAAGCTCTGGGCTATGGAGCAGAGGCACGACCTTGGAGGGGCGGGGGGGGTCGTCTCCTTGGCAGCAGGCAATCAAAACAAGGGGCTCCCCGTCAAAGGGGCAACAGGTGGGCGGGCCGTTTTCACCGCGGCCCCCAAAAAAGAAAGAGTGGCGGTGGTGCTGTTTACGTACGTTCACATGGCCGTGGCGAGGAAAACAGCTTGAACAGAAAAATCAATTATCTTTGACCTTTTCTTGGGTAGGACGGGTATGGATCCCAGCTGTGAGCAAATTGGGGGGGAGCAGGCGGGGGTGCAGGCTTTGGATGGAAGGTAATTGAAATAACGGAAGCCGCTGGATGCAGGGTAACACCACCATCCCCCTTCCCCAACACCAGTGAGGAATTTATCCAGAGACTAAACAGGAGGACCATAACGGTCAGGCACTTAGGCCAAGGTGCGACCAACCCGGGGAAGAGGCAATCTTGTCGTATTCATCAGAGGGGTCTTCACAGAGGAACAGCAGGTGGGGAAAGTGGTTTCATTTACAACAGCAGATAGAAAAGGGTCATTTCTTAGCACAGCTTTCAAACTCACAACAAAGCACAGGAAGACAGATGCACAGCCTAATGCAGGAGAGCAGAGACGCACAGAGTGAGTTCTTACGATGGGAAGAAGCCATCGCCTGTAAGGTCCTGGGTCAGACACAGCTGACCTGAACCAATCGGGACAGGAAGTCCGCCACCATTCCCCACGCAGAGAGCACTGTCATAGCAAACGCGGTGTGGGTGTCGCATACCTGCTTCTCGGTGAGGGTGTAGACGTACTCCTGGTCCGGGCTAAAGATTAGGTCTCGTAGGACGCCATCGCTGACCGGCACGTTCTCATACGGCAGGGCCGGCTGGCTCACGGAGTTCACCAGGATCTGAAACAGAGAGCCGTGATCACAGGTGAGACGGGAATCCATATGCAAGCGAAAAACAGTAACGGGCGGCACTTAACCATTATTCTGGCCGGTGACACTCAAAAAAAAGCAAAAGAAACACACACAACACACGTCACATTTGCGGAATGAAGCCAGGGAGCGGAGGGGATCAGACACACAGACAGACTGGTTTATTTACACTTTCTTTCTCCATCCGTACTCAAACGGGGATGACGGGGGCTGGGCCATTTAGTTTGTCAGTACTGGTTCACCCCTGTCCAAAGGCCGAGCCTCCAGCACGGGGGGTGGGTGGGGATCAGATCACAATGGCAGAATGGGTCAATGGCGTGAGGAAACTGATGCCATGGCAACCGCAATGATTCAATGATTAAGTACAGTGTACCCTCTAAAGGCCCAGCACAAACCTGTTAAGTCATGGCACCACAATTCAGCAAATCGGCAGGCTTTTCTCTGGCAAAGTGATGTCCAGGTGCCGCTATTGCAGATAACTGCCACATTAAAGGACGGGCAGCGTGTAGCAGCGTGTGGAAGTGAGGACTGATGCAGCCACCAAACCAGGATCCCCACGTACCCCTCTGATGTGGAGGGTACCATGGCAACCAACAAGGCCAGAAAAAGATGCAGTACCAAACTGGAATGATACCCTGGCCTGGGAGGTCAGGCACTCAGCCAGCCAACCATAAGCAGGGGTCCTCTGGACATCAAAACGAAAACAACCTGGCATTCCAAGATTGGTACAGCATAGTCACCGGCGAGATGGAAGAACAGGAGGCCTTAAATTGACTCCCGTTATAAAGCAAAGTAAGCATAACCATCAAGTTTCACAGTGGAGCTCAACTCAGAGGGTCACCGTAGATCATATTTATAATGTTCACCGGGGCACATGGATGGTTAACCAGTATCCTGTAGTTTTTACTTTGAGATGACTGTTAATCATCACATTACAAGCTGCACAGCTCTGGGGAACCCTCCTGGCCAGGCGTGGGCTCACAGACAGTCACCTCCTCGCTTCCCAAACCCAAGCGCCAGGAATGGCGCGGCACAACCGAAGGGATCCGACACCCAAAGTCACACTCCTTTCACCGCAGGCGGTTCCCTTTCACACATCTTTAGGCAGAGCGGTTGGGCCCGCACATTCACCACAGATTACCAAGTGAGAGAGAGCTGTGCATGAAGGTGCCGACACCCAGCCAGGCTGCGGTGATGCCAGCGCGCTGCCGCTCGAGAAGAACGGAAGAACCTCTGGAGGACAGGGCCCAATCCTGGCCCTGCAGAAATCAGGATGAGGGGACCTTCTGTCTGAGCCACGAACCTGTATCCTGGGGTTCAACAGCATATGCACACCAGGTGATTAATGTCCGTCCTTTTTCCAACATGCCA
>JAAGVU020000108.1:561479-592686 GCA_011763525.2 Mormyrus iriodes | reverse complement strand
ACACACACACACACACACACACACACACACACACACACACACACACACACCACCCTGAGAAACCCTTAACACTTTAAGAACCATTTCTGCTGGCACTTTTGTGCAAAAACAGAAATTATCATGGAGATGCTAAGAACTCATCAGCAGTTTAAAAAAATTCAGGATGACAAGTGCCAGCCCCCATGGCTGACGGGGGGTGGGACGGGAGGCAGGGTACAGGAGTCTAGTTCACAGAACATGATATCCGACAGCACACAGGTCAAGTGTGCTGCCTGCATACTGTGCTCCCCCAGGGAGCGGCACTGGGTCCACGCGTGTGCGTGTGCGTGTGTGTGTGTGTGTGTGTATGTATAATGCATAATTTATGCTGAAGTTAGCAATACATTACTCACAGCACCTCAGAATCAATTAAAATTTTATTAACATCCCCCTGCATTTTTGTGGCAAAGGTCAAAAGCATAAACATCTATGGCCAAGCAACTGTGATTTTACAGCATCGGCGAAAGGAGGGAGCGATCGTGACCTGGGGAAGTAAAGGGGCGCATTGGGAGGGGCTGCGCAATTATGCCCTGAGCCCACCAAGCCCAGGGGCAGGAGCAGCTGCAGGCCGCACGGACAAGGCCGCACACCACTGGAATGTCAGGGCAGTCCAGCTGCTTCCAGAAGGGGAGGGAGGGGACCTGTTGGATGAATCTAGTACTAAATGCCATCATTACCACTCCTGCAAAGTAGCTCTTTCAGTCCATCACATTATTTAATTTTCAGTGGTATTATGATTGTTACTGAGTGTTATTACTACTGAGCTTAGTGTCAATGCTGCTTTGCTAACCTTTACTATGGAACAGGATAGTGATAGAAAATGGGGTATATATCTGCAAAATATGGTAAGGGGGGGCACCAAAGGACAGTGTGGCAGTCACTCTTCAAACACTGGACGTGGGGGCATTAAGGTCAGGCACTGAAAGCCCACAATTAATAATATTCATAATATCCTCACCCAGACCCACAGAGGCATCACCTCAGCCCATACTAAGCAGCGACCACCAAGCAAGGAAGGCATTTCTTAAACAATCCACAGAAATTAATTTGTCTCCCTGTAGTATCATTCTGTGACTAAAGCATTTCGGAAACAATTAATCAGATGGTGATTAGTCAGATGAGGAGGCCGCAATTACTGGCCTGACCAGCAGAGGGCGCAGGAGCGATCTGGTAACCTGCATGCTGCACAGCGGCAGCCTGAACTGGTGAAACAAATTAAAACTATCAATCAACATTATGGCGCATAATCTACACATTCTAGGCAAACACCTTTTTATTACACCGTGTACCACTCTCCTCTTTCAGGCAGTTTTCAACCTCTCCCGATCCACCCAAATTGAACGTATTGGACGGCTAATACATTATATTGACACTGATTTGCCTGACAGAGTGCTTTCTTACAATTTTGGAGAGCACTTAATCTAAATAATAAAAATAAAAACGCCGCAAAAACCTTCTCTGAGAATTATGCATTCACCTTCCAGGTAGCCGACGTGAAGCACACTTGCTGCCTGACAGGGGCTATGCCTCAAACTCGCGCGATCAATAGTTATAATAGTGTATATAAAGGCTAATCTAGATAAGATGAAGCAAAAGGAGAAAAATGGAGTGCTAATTAAAGGTGCCTCACACTCCATAAAGCAGAGAGGCAGCCTGGGAACCAACGGCAAAGCAGAAGAGGCCGGCACTCGGGACGACATCCTGCTACACCGCCGGCGCCCGTGTGCACGATCACAGCAGACTGCGTCATTTGGTATAATAAGCACTCTTGCAGAAAATACCCCCACACTCAGCCATAAACAAACATGAGACACTAGAGGCGCACGGGAATACAGCAGCGCCAAAACTTGCAGGTAACCCAAGTAAGATATTTGGCAGCATGTCGCGAAACGGTTTGTCTCCTGAGCGGTGTGGGTGTGTCGCACAGAAACAGCGGCGCCTGCCACCGCCCATCCCTGCAGCTCAACTTGAGCAGGCCGTTGCCTGGGTAAGAACTCTCCACCCCCCATATAAAAAAAAACGACCACCCAGATATCCACAGCGCCTCCTCCATTCCTGCTCCCGCCCTTTGTCCCGCATGTCGCCCCCCTTTGCTGTAAATCCACCCGCTGCCCTGAGATGCGATTCCGGAGACTCTGAAGTCCGCCCTCCGGCGCTGAGCCTCCACAGCCTGTATAAATCTCATCAGTGGGGCTGGCCAAGGCAAAGAAGCAGAAACCCCATCCCCCACGCCAAACAAACAAAACAAACTGCTCCCCTCCACCGCTCCGAAGCATTGCCTGTATTTTTTTACATCCATTTGCTGTTCTTCCGGACAAATGTTTTGGGAGGGAGGGATGGACGGATGGATGGACGGAGGCATGGCGACACAGACAGACACAGACAGAGCAAAGAAAATCAAACACTGCAGCCAAGCTCCTTAAAAAGATAAAGAATCTAGTAAACAGTGTCTTACAACATCGCATTTGCCTAATACCAGCTTTTCTGGGTAGTTAAGCAAAGCATTATCTCCTCATCTTAACATTAGTTTCATTCAGAAATTATACCGCGGGGAGGGGGTGGGGGCTTCTTAAACACGCTTGTGCGCTCGCTCTCTCTCACACTCACACACACAGGCACAGCAGACACCATGAGGAACTACCCCAACACTCTGCCGTCCTGCCCCCTACGACTACTGCGCCACTGATTAGTGGAGAAGTTAAACTGCAATCTGGCTTCCTGTCTACCGGTGAAAATCGCACTGTGGACAGAGGCCAAAAATCCAGTAACTTACCCCATACAGCACCTTTCCCCAACTCGGGTGCCCTGTAAGGCTTAAAGATTTCTTAATGATGTGATATGGGGAGGGTAATATTAGCAGGGAAAAACCAGTTTGGGGCCCAGGCCCAGCCAGTTGTCCAAGCCCCTGTAGACAGTAACCTTAAACAGGTTAGACAGAAAAAGGAATACAAGTGATACTGGATCAGAAGTTACCAGGGTTACCATCTTGCACCCTGATTGGACAAGTGCTGCATGCAGTTCGTGCAGGTTCGTTCGTACCTGGGAGGACCAGGCAGACTAGGAACAGAAGGGGAGTTCACACTATCCCATTCCAAGGAGTGCGGCCCATGCAAGCCAGACCTCTGCTGCACTGGTTACCTCTCATTCCTGCATTGGTACAGACTAGTTCCCTGACATCCATCCCTGTGGAGTGTATTTGCTGGGCAGCCGCAGCGAGTGGCTTAAGCCCATGTGGGACACAGAAAAGCCTGAACACTAGACATTTAACCCTTAGGAGGCCACTGACCATACTAAAAAGACATATTAACGACCAAGTTAATGGCCGAACGCACCGCTTCGTTTGCTGGGAAATAACTTCGGAAGCTCGTTTACTTTTGTGCACCGTTTACATCATAAAATGAGCGATTTTGTGTTGCAGGGTCAAATCCTAGGGACGGCAGAGTGACTTCAGCGTGTGCAGACACCGGGAGTCTCCTGGATGGAGCATGTTTATGATAAAGTGTATGGGGAGGGAACAGCATCTCACAATCCCTCCCCGTGCAGACATAATCAAGGGGGTGGGGGGCCCTCATCTACTCACCCAAACAGCACCCCCCCACCCCCTCAGTAAGATCAGAGGTTTACCCACTTTCAGCAGGCTGCACTTCAGTCGGGATTTATTCCGAGGGGGAGCAGGGAAGGAGCAAACGTCCCAGGCCCAGACAGCTAAATTAATCACTTGGAATTCCTCAGTATCTCCACATAGCCTATGGAAAAGTGGGCTGGGGGAGGGGGGGGTGACACCCAAAAGGATTCTCAATAGCTCAAGTCTGACAAGGGGATTAAGTAGGTCACTAGTTAGCAGAGAGATGGAATAAAAATAAATAAATAAAGAGAGAGAAGGAGTGAGTCCAGGCGAACTGGATCATTTGGTTCTTCAGCTGATTCATTTCTATTCAAATACAATTTCACATAAAAATGTTCATAAAGAAATCAATGTCCACTGAATTAATACCATTTTAAAATGATTTGATCACTGGGGAGCGATTAATATACTGTACAACACTACCTTAATTACACAATCATTCAGCAGTAGACTAAACCCTGCTTAACTGCCACCCATGTATTTCTGTAACCAAGGGGGCTGCCTGAGGACAGCAGCCTGATCAGGGAGGGCTGCCATTTAAACTGAGCTCGCATTGCAGAGGGAGGTCTGGGGCGGGCGGGCAGGGCCGTACGCTCTAACCTGACCCTTACGACTGTCTCTCAGAACTGCGTGGGACGCTGCAGGCAAAGCTAAGCCATCAGTCTGGATGCGGCATGCAGTTCTCTAATTACAAAAAAAGAGTGATAAGGGGCCTCCGCTGGGACGGCAAGGCTGATTACAGATGCTCCGATGCCTCAAATTGCTATTTAAAGGAAGCCGTACGTAATTAAACAATGCCACATTCTTGCCCGCCCCATCAGCACTATATGCACTGAGCACTGACTCACCCATTTCCGGCATGCTGACAAAAGCCATGCGCACACCGATCGCGGGGAGCAGCACCTCGATACGGGCACAAAGGTCAGAGACAGGCCTGCTTTCAGAGCAGCACTAAAACTTGGAAGGATACCCAAGTAAGATATCTGGCAGCTTTTGAGGCATCCAGGCAGACATGGGGGGGGGGGGGCAGCATTATGAAGCTGTGCTGCGGCTGGAGTCCAGTCCCCCCGGATCTCAGCCAAGTGCAGGGCTTGGTCCCCACAGGCCCCCAAACCCAGTGTGAAACGGACCCAGTTCCACAGCCAAGGTGGCAGTAACAATAAGGACTCACAACCATATAATATAAACATATAATACGAATGGCCTGTAATCACAAACCTGATGACCAGTGACAGAACAAACAAATGAGCAAACAAACAAATGAGCAAACAAACAACAGACGGTCCCGGGCACTGAGGAGCAGAAGCTCGTTTCGGGGCCGGCGCTGGCCGAGTCATCCATGTGCCAGCCAGTCTGACAGCGTCCCTCCAGGAGCCTGTGAGCAGAGAGCCGACCTGAGCCAGCTCAGGACTCACCCCCAGGGGGCAGGACGGGGAGGGGGGGCTTATCTGATTAGCCAGAGCGATAAGCGAGAGTCTGAGCCGACCCTCAGCCACTTCATTTACAAAGTAAGATGGGACCATATACAGTTACACGTATATCTAATCAATCAGGGGGTGGGACAAACCCCTCGCATTAATTTCAATTTGCTCTTAGTGGTAACCTGACCACTGCCTTGTCAGTAACTGAAACCACAAGACCTCTGCTGCCAGAAGATACTTTTTTTAACGCTAGTCTTTCTCTCACCTCCTCCCCAGGGCTCCAGGAATATAATGAGGCATTAATAAAATGCCTCCTTGCTTTATGAGGGCTTTAATTAAATTTTTAGCACAATCAGACAGCAGAAAGCGCAGAGATGGCAAATGCCAATCCAGACGGGGGGAGCATTCAGGAAGTGATGATGTCATGATCCATGGGCTAACACCACCTGGCAGTGTCGTCCCATTTTTCCAGCCCCACCCAGCATAAAAACGCACCACGGTGGCCCCCGCCCACTGCACACTGCCAAAGCCCATTCGTCCACTCTCACAGGTAGGTGTGAACGGAACATGTGATCTACTCGTGAGCACAGGGGAGGGGGGCAGGGTGGGAAGAGAGTCACTCTGCTGAGGGATTAATGGGAGGGTGTACATTTCTGGTGGGCGGGGTTCGTCCAGAAAGACACACAAAAGAAACACATCTGTGACCCAGTCACCCTAATCCTTGAATCTGGCTAGCTTTGTGTGTGAAAACCACAGCTGGGGTATTTAAAGTCCGTGTGACAGACAGACAGAGACAAGGAGAGACAGAGAGACAGACAGAGCTAGACCCTAGCCTAGGAACTGATGGTGTGTGGCTTAGGGGGTTAGGAGGACACGGCTGTGATTGGAAGGTCATCGGGTGAAATCCCATGGCTGGGAGAGTGATGTCACCGTTAGGCCCTTTGGGCAGGGCCCTTAACATGCGATAGCTCCAGGGATTGTCTGACCCCACTTCCTTCATTAAAAAAAGAAAAAAATTTAAGTACATCACTTTGGATAAAGGTGACAGCTAAATAAATGTAGAAACATGCATGATGTTGCCCGAAGAAGACATGTCCAAACCAGGAGCAGGACACCCCAGGCTGTAAAAGGATACGAGGTGCTGTGTGAAACCCAGGAGGGGGGGGGCGTCTCTGGCAATGAAAGATCACTCAGCATTAATCTTGGCAAGGCGACGTCCGGGAATAACCTTAAACACATCTGAATGGGCCGGCGAGGAAAGAAAATTTCATTTGGCATTGCAGCACCGCAGCAAGTGTCTGCTGATAGCGCGAGGAGGGGTAATCTGAAACCGACCGCTTCAGTTTGACATTTATTTCATTTTTCCTTTGCTGTGCCCATACGCCCTTTTGCAAAATGCATCCCCTCCCCGAAGAAGGAAAAAAAAAAAAAGCACACCTATGTCATATAAAGGAAAGTTATATAAGGAAATAAAAGGAATATTTAACATTTAGCGTAGCATATTCACAGTAACCTTACATTCAAAGCTTCTGAAAATGCCACAAAATTACTGATGATATAAAGCTGTGATCAGGGCGACAGCTTATTTCAGCTAACAATTAAGGGCTGCGTCAAAAGGGGCCCGTCTGGTATGCATCACAGATAAAAAGCAGCAGGGGGGGGGGGGGGGGGGTGCTTCTTTGTTTGAACTCTCTGCTGAAACTTAACAAACCAAAAGAACCTGCCTGATTGTAAAGCTGCAGCCAACAGAAACTGGCAGACAGGCTAGAGCCAAAGGGGCACTGGATTGGCCCTTGCGGAGAAAACGAGGCCCCGGAGCCTCACTGTGGACCACCCGCCGAAAGATGACCCGCCAAAGGAGGTCCCGCAGAAGAGGCCATGGAGCTGGATGAAGAGCGATTAGGGATTTCCTCCTGCCGGTTTCAAGGATTTAAGTAAACAAACCATTCAGGTAAAACTTCCTGGGGCTTTGAGTACATAAAGCAGCAGACACAAACAGGCCGAGGCCACGAGAAAGGAAAGGGGGACAGCCATTTAAAAATGCCTCCTCTGAGAAGTCATCCCAATACTGCCCCACTTCCATATATGGAAAGTTACTGCCAGATTATGGTTCCATTTCACATGGGGAACTTCAAGCTCGGGTCTTCACACAGCAGAGCCATCCCCACTGGCTCTCCATCAGGGGTTTCCCTGCCCTCTTCACAGTCTGGCACTGAGCAGTGCAAAGGCTGAACATACATGGAGGACACACCCCTCCCCAAACAAAACTGCAAGCAACACCATTAGAAATTCTGGGCGAATAACCTTCACACACCCCCTCGGAACACAACGGAACAAGACAAAGCACCACGAACTCTACGAGACACAGTGACACAACTGGAGACGCCCACTCTGTGTCCAACCATCTTCCAATCCATCCTGGCACCTACAGAGAGCAGCAGGTTTGCCAGCATTTAGCTGAATCAGATGTGTAGCTCTTTAAACAACTTCTCCTGGCACATCCACTATCATCAGCCACAGCTGAACCACAATAAAATGTGACATTTCCCTGGCGGGAATAATTCCCAAGTTTACAAACTTGAGCTTTAGTAACTGAGGCCCACTGGTGTAACACGCTGTCACTCAAACAGCTACATCCAATAACTGTGAAGTACCACGCCACCCACAGGCTACAGGGGGGCTTAACGGCCAATGACCTCTTAGCACGCAAAAGTAATCGAGCCAGCTGCCACTCCCCGGGCTGGACCAGGAGGTTGACGACCAGCATGCAGCTTTAGAGTGTTTAACAGGAGGGCGGGCGCATTTTAAGGAGTCTCATTCTGTTTTTTCCCCGATTCCAAAACCTCGATTAGTCACAACAAACAGCAGGTCATTCCGAAGGGGGTGGGAGGGGGCCACTTGCATTTAAACAGTTGAGCTGACTAATGCGAATGGCAGAAGGCCCATACAGAGACCATCTCCTTAAAAACCTGAGAACTAAGAGGAAAGGCAGCTGCATTTCAATGCAATCGGTGACAAAATGTCATCCCGAGGGTCAGAGCTGCATCTGTGAACAGATTTTAACCCATTTGTAACCCACTGGGGAAACTTTAAAGCCTTAAATACTGACCCAGCAAACATGCAGAAAGCTCATTTTAACTGTCCCCATTTGAGCTGGTCTGATGGGGCCAGTCAGGAGTATAGCTCAGTGTGATTACAGGGGCCTGTACGGGGGGCGTGTTTCAGATGGGACTTTGTTTATAACCCGTAAAGGGTGGTTTGTTCTAACAGGAGCGGGGTGTTTTTCTGAAGAATGTCACACAGTGAGCAAGAGGATGTCTTTCGGCGTAATACTCTGAATTGATGCTCCCTTTAAGTAAAAAAAAAAAAAAGGAAACGGACAGCAGAGGAAAGAAGGGGAACTAGCAAAAAGAACAGAACAACATACCAAAATGAACTACATTTGATTTCATTTTTGTACAGGCAACCAGCTGGACAGCAATGACGTGTAAACACATGGTCTTTAATTAATCTCACCCGAAGACGACAGCTGAGACACTTTACCAAACAACAACACGAACGTAGGCCCATATAAGTAGATATGATGACAGAGGGGCCAGACTGATTGATGGACCCCCGCACCCCCAACACCCCTCTGATTGCATGGTGGAGTAATAGCAGGCAGGTCCACACCAAGCTGCCATCGCCACCCCCGCTAGTCTCTCCTGGCTTTCTGCATCTGACACAAGCTCCCAGCCTCTTCCGGAGCCACATGATGGGCCATGGAACGTCAGGAATTTCCTCCCAGGCGAGGCGACCTGCCGATCGTGTGGGGCGAGCTCCTCCATCACTCATTCAGGAAGCGCTTTACGATTTTTTATTTTTTTTTAAAGGACTGCCACAGACTAAAAGACATTTACACCACAGGAAAAACAGATCACATCTTACAGCACTCTAGGGACTTCATTCTCCTCCTCTCTGTCAAGCGGTTCAAGACCATAAACACCCTGACATCAAGATTCAGGGACAGTTTTTATCCAAAGGTCATAAGACTTCAGCAGACACTGATTTATATTACACGTTAGTACTAATACAGCTATACCGTCACATAATCTAGCTTCTGCTGCAGTCCCTCACTATGCTGCCTTACCTAATCGTGTTATGTTGCACATAATACAGCGCCATACTTAATGTCTACTGTCTTATTTCTCTTACTTCTGCTATTAAGAATCCGATGGTTAAAACACAAGTAAAAATGTCATTTTATAAGTGGGAAAAAAAACTTTGAATCCTTAACCTCACATCAGTACAACGGCATTCAAACTTTAAAACGTGTCCAAAAAAGTTGTTTGCTAAGTGAGATACTCATGAGGTTTCTGGCTTAATTACAATGAGAAGCTAGCCTTACCTTCTCATCCTGACCCATTTTATGCTCAGCTGATAAATGACAGAAAAGGCACCACTGACAAGTATTCTCAATCCGCAGACGATACTTAATCTCCCAAGACATAACACTATGAAAGCGGGGGGGGGGGCTTGGCTTTTATGACAGATGGAATAAATGAAACTATGAGGATGATGAGAGTCAGAACTTATCTGTGAGATGGTCTACGGGTCAGCTGGGCCATAACTGCTTTTGATTTAATCTGATACTATCATCATATCAGGATAAAAATGTAAATATTGAAATTACATATTTTGATCATTAAGGCAGAGTCTACAAGATGGCAGCTTCGCACCTCTACAATAGGCAATTCTCATTTTTCTATTCTTGGACTGATGGGAAATAGCAGAGATGAGGACAGTGATGGAACTACGACTCTGTGAGGATAAGCCTGGGTTTCTTCCTGAAAGTTAGGTTTATCCTGTCCCTGGCCTACCAAACTTCCACACACTTGGCAAGCAGAATCGCCAACTCCCACACTTAAACCGCTCAGAGAGCAGAACTCAGATTACACACGGATTACTTGATTTCCTATGATTTCACAGGACTTTGACTTTTTTCTGAGCCAAGAACTAACGCTTCATAGCAAACGCATGGTGAAAACAGGAAGCCAAACACTCGGGGGCAAAGGTTATCTTAAAGGAGCCAGTTTTAAAGGAAACTGTTTTGCTGGCCGGCCAACACCAAAGGACCAACGTCACTGCCATAACAGCGCTTCATGCGGCCGATGATGTGTCACTGTCTACACCGTTGGACACAATTCTCCCCTTTGCATGGAGTCGGACTCATATGGAAAACCTCTAACTGGACTGTATAAACGTTTGACCCTCTCTCCCAGGAGTCCTGACACAGAGTTAACAGCCTTGTCCTTCAGCGTTAAGTCTCCTTATTCCCACTGTCACAGCCACTTTCCTTCCTTTCCCAATGGTCCCTCTTTCTCTGCACACTCTCCGAATTCAAATCCAAAATTACCTTCAAATCGCGCACATCTGAGTGGCGCAGCCGCCGCCACGAGGCCCCGATGATGACCGGCAAAAGCTTCATCAGATACACGGACGGCATGGGCGCCTCCAGTTCTGCTCGGGTGAATGAGAATCGAGTGCCATTCAAGGTATGTGTCAGCAATTTAAAGGCACAATAAATGCAAACGCTGAGCTTAAATAAAGGTTATCAGGCACCTTTGTGTAGCGTAATATTTAATGTGTAAATGTTGAGTGCGGCAGCGTTAAACCTTTAATACTGAAGAATAAGGGAGAAGGAGAAAAATGGACAAAGCGAATTAAAGTTAAAAAAAAAAAAAAAAATCATGCTATCGAAAGTTAAATACTTCTCCTAGTTAGTGCAGCTCAATTCCCACGTCTCATATCACCCCCACAGACCATGAGCTGATGGGGAATGAAGGTCAGGTGTCCGGAGGGGCATGGCCAATCCTCCCATCCGTCCTCAGACCCACCTTCTCAGCAGGATCCCCGCCTCCCAAACCCCACCTCCTTCCTGAAGCCCCACCCCATCCAGCAGCCTGCTTACATACTTAATTTACTTAGCCGGTGGCCTATTTACCAGTAAGACAGCGTGATTTACAACACTGGCTGTTTGACGTATTGCATGTTCAAAAACCCATTTATACTAGATGGATAGTGCTAGAGTTTAAACTGTAGAGTCCAGCCCTGGGTTATTGGCCTCGAAACCCCTCAGTTCAGGGCCCATCGGCTGTGCCACCGCCCCCCGGGTGCCCAACCGATGTGAGCTACGCCCACAGCTTGGCGGTGGTCATATGCCTTGCAGTCAGAATGAAATGGAATCCAAACCCAAATAAAGCACCACATCCGGGTCATGGGTGCTGGACCTCCATACTTTACGGGGTGGGGGGCACTGCATGTGGTCCAGACCATCTGGGCGAAACTCACTGAGGGAGGAAGGGCAATTTGGGTTGATTTGGAATACAAAGAAGGTCAAATACTCCACATCACTGCTATGTTTTCCATCATTGAGCTGCAGCTGAAAACCGCAAGATCTGTTGGAAAGACAGGAGTGAGGCGCAAAGGCTGCCAGAAACATCCAGAAAAAAACCAACACTGAGGAAATGGATCACATGTGTCATACGTGTTTATGACCTGACACTGTGATCAATAAAAGGGAGCAATATGTATGCAATATAATTAAGGCCACTATTGAAAAAAAAAAACAGTATTTATTACCATTATAAAAATATACACTCATTTGTGGGATGTGAGAGGAATGTGGAACAGATACCATGGCTGTTTTTGCATAAACTGACCACCAGACTATTTTCCGGTTTTCCGGTCCCTGGTTCTTCACAAAAACAGATACACTTCCTTTTATGCAAAAAGGAAAAATCATAATACTACACCCCACACGTTTAGCAGAAAAAAATACCCAATTAGCTAATTAAAAGCCAGCTACCAGCAGTCCAAGCCAACCAGCTCTGACAGGCAGGAAGAAGATCTGAACAGGAAAGTTTCACTTGGCCATATTTGATACACAACTTCTTTTTAAAAAATGTTTTAATTAAAACCTCAAGAAAGTCTTAAAATATCTTCTGGCCTCCAGTAACTTTCTAGCAAGATGGTTTTTCCTTCAAGAAATGCCAAACTTGGCAAAATCATGCCAATAGTGAATCTTAAATAGACAGAAAACACCTTTAGAAGACTATGTATTAATCTCCTGTTAATTAAACCAAAAAGCCCGAACACGGAATCCATCCAGCTTGCCGGTCTTTTCTCATCTCTTCTCTCTAAGCGTTTTATTTTTAATTATTTTATACTTACAGAGGAGACAAAAAAGCCATTTCATTAGCAGCAGGCAGACAGCAGAATGAAGAAAATGAGTGTTTCTCTCTCCTCCAGCTGACCATCCGTTCGTGTGGAGGACAGCATCTAGAAGGATCTTCCATGTCACCTGATGGAAAAGTTTTCTGAAGTTGAATTACCACACTCGGTGTTTTATACCCCCCCAGGGGGCTGGAGGATATGGAGCAGTCCTCAGAGGCCCTCCAAATAAATCTGGGAGTCATTCTTGGGATCAGAAAAACCCAATTCTTCATGAAGGTGGCTTATATGTCTCGTTCTGGTCCTTAATGCGCTAAGGCCCACTAGCCCCAAAGGCATTACCCACAAACAGACACACAAAAAAAACCAGTGACACCGTCTGCCTGTGCGCTCATAGCAGACACACCAGAAATCCCGAAAACCCTGGGGTGAAACGGGGGGACGTTATAATCACGGAGCGCAGATACAGGCTGACAGTGGGGGTGGGGGGCTGGACACCGCCCTCGCAGATGGCCTAGCAGGAACCCCCCCCCGGACTCCCCCCCATTGTTGAACGCAATCTCTCGGGGTAGACACGAAGCTCTGCTAATTGCGATTAGCACCGTACCGCCGCCGTTTGCCCGTCTGTCTGGTCAGCCACCGCCACGACCCCACGGAGCCGCGGGGCTTCGCCGAACGCCAGGATATCGAGGGGCCCTGACGGCTCTTGGCGCACGAGCGGAACCGAGACCAACACCACAGATGGCAGGCAAGCGGACGTGGCTCGTGGGGACGGGACGGATCCAGCGAGTCTGTCATAGCACAAAGGCCTGGTGTAGTAGTAACGATGAAGAGAGAGCCTCCAATACCCAACACCATGCTGTGACAGTAATTGTGCAACATCTTGCCAGAGTCTTTTTGAGCTTTCACAAAGAAGAGGGGATTTATACACACTCTACCACATTGACTGCAGTCAAAAAGCTCATTTTAACACCCCTCTACAGCAAGACGAGGACCCTGCCTCTTAACTGAATACTCCTTTTATTGGACCAAGACATTAGTGCTCAAGGAGTTAATCCTGACTGTCAAAGTGCGCTAAATGTCAGTGTTTGTACTCAACCACTGTGTGTTATGATTACCTGAGACTACGCACCCAGCCATACTGTCTTGCTGTATCCGTTTGACTTCCAACCGCCTGCAATTGGGGGACGCAAGGGTTTCAATAGGATCAGCCTATTGTGGAGACAACGTGAAGAAGCTGCCTTCAGAAAGTCGAAGGAACAATAAAGCAATGTCCCCCCCCTTCCCCAACCCCCATCATCTTGGAGGCAAAGGGGGCATGGGTGGATTCACTCAGACATGAAGCCAATCGCCCTTCATAATTACTGCCAGCAGACACTTGGTCCTCCATAAAAGCGGAAAGAAGAAAATGTCAGGACCGAAAACATCTTAGAGTTGGATTTCTCAGAGTGTAGTGTTTTATCCAGCGGTGATCTATAATCGATGGGGCCTTGGCAAACACAGCCACCAAAACAGGCGCCTTGACACTCCAGACAATCACGCCCCTTCACATTTTCCTGGTCGGAATCATTTCACTGTAAGATTTGTGAGGTTCAGGTGCTGTAGCTGAAGGGATTTTTGCTTTTGTTTTTTTTCACAAAAATAAAGATTTGCAAGATAAGAGACGACAAACTTAAAAGAAGGCAAGTAACCCAATTTTAAAAAGACAAAAGGCTAAGTAGCACAGGCCGGCTCCTGCCCTATCTTTGAGGCCCTTCACCATGATGCATTGTGGGTAAAAGACAGTGCCATAGAGGTCGTGGGAGTTTTACATAGACAAGAATGTTGAGGGCAGAATAAAAAATGATTGGTTCAGAGAGATAACCAATTAGATTATAGAGGAGGTGGGTCCAAGCAACTAGAGGAGGAAGGACCAAGACATCTGATTGGTTGGTCCTGCCTCCGCTAGTTACTTGGACCCACATCCTCTATATTTTGATTGGTTAATTCTCTGATCAATTCTCAATCATTTTTCCTTCTGCCCTCAAAACATTTTTGTGTATGACTCCCATGAGCTGCCATAGCACCTACCTCATACCTCCATGTGCCTGCGTCTCCTCCCATTCAAATGCTAAACTTGGGGGTGGGGGGTTCCCTTACAGACCTCGTCTCTGGGACAGCCCGGGGGAGGGGGGGGAAGAGGGGCATAATCCCAGAACCGTAACACTTAATTAACAGGAGATGGTTTTGTGAGCAGGGTGTAAAACAACATTTTGAAGAAAGTGCTAATTAGGACACCAGCCCATGGGGGGGGGGGGGGTGGCTTTTACCTGACCCACAGAGACTGTGCCAGCGGCTGGGGCTATACAGCAGCCTGTCCCAATGGACCCGCTTACCACTTTCATTATCTTTAAAAATAACACTGCAGTCTTCAGTCTGACCTCTGCCGGTCTCTAGCCACCCTTTTCTTTAATAAATCAAGCCTAAGAAGCCCCTGTCAATCAGAGGAACCCCCACCCCCAAGTCCGTTTGCCTTGCCACGGAAGATAATGCATTAGAGGAATGATGCAACAGCAGGCAAAAATCAACAGCAATCAACGGGATTAAAGGTCGCAGCTCCTCTCTCATCCCAGCGCCATCCCCGTTGCCGCCCACATCCGCCTGATTTCCTCCTTGGAATTCACAATTATCCTCAAACATTTCGGAAAAGATGGCTCTACACATCAGCTGACAGAAATGAAGTAAATCGAAACATTCTTAAAGGCCTATTTAAGAAGAAAGGTAACATGCAAGTCTAGTGAGTCACCGGAAATGGAGTGAAATTTTTAAAAAATATTTTAAATCAATCTTTTGCAAACTGAGAACTCATAAACAGCAAGAACATGGAAAATTGATGCCGAGGCTGGAGTCTTAGGGATCAGTCCGGAAAGGTCCAGAGGGTTCAGTCGGCATCTCGTGGCAGTGACTTGGCCAAGATGTACGCGAAAGTTGATCCCCAAGGGCTTGCTTAATATGAGTCCCCCCTCCCCCCATCACTTGACAAATGGCCACTGACAGGACATGAGCAATACTCACTTTGTCACATGGAAGCAGGTGTCACTCAAGTCATGAAGACACCCCCCCTAGTCCCACTTATCACCCTGAACATTTTTTTGGAGTTCTCCTATTGAAACAGGTTTCTCACATACGTCTCTGCATAGAAAGGGCATAAAAAACTCATTTACGCAGTTACCTATCACCACCGAATCATAACCTCATTTTGCCCTGAGTCTTAACACGCTCCACAAACTGCTCTCAACTCCTCCGCCCCCACCAGACCATGTCTCTCATCGACGGCCCCTTGACCTTTGACCCCCAGAGCATCTTTATTAAACGGCCAATAAGAATACTGGCCCTTTAACAAAAGCATAGCTTTCCGCATTCGCTCAGTGACAGGAGTTTCTTCCGCAGAACCGATGCAGTTAATCTGCCCCTGTGCCAGGTCCCGGCCGATTGAGCAGCGGGAATATGGAGAATATAAAAGGGGACGTCGCCAACAACAGGGAAATTGGGGGAAACTCAACACAGCATAAATCAAGTCATGAGCCAAGGCATTAATTATGCCCGAGGAAGATTCCTAATAAATGAGAGGAGGGCAAAGAGACAGACTTGCTATGTTTAGGTCTACGGAGTGATCGCGGCCAATCGGCAACCACTGGGAGTGTTTTATCAAGGGTTCCAGTCTCAACACCGCAGTACCCAATTCTGGCCATCGGCCTGCGGTGACGTGTTCTAGCCCAAAGGCCGGGTGACACCACATACACGCATTTCCTGAGAAACTTAATGAGTTGATGAGTCTCATGGATACATTGCAAAGGCCAGATCTTTTACACACTCGCCCATAAGTCTTTGTCTCATCAACTTGGCCTCCCACAAAAGCCATCCCTCGTGCATTTAAAGTAGTGCAGGACCACCAAGTGATGCATCCAGTATATCGCAAATTACCTCATTAAAGTTCATCACATTAAGCCACTTTTATGAATTTACCTCAGTCCCTGGACTATTGTTCACCAGGAAATTAGATTAGAACAACATTTGATTTCCCCCGCCATACCAAATATGTGCTTTCCAATTATTTCTGGAAGAGCAGAACACAACAATTGTAATGAAAAAGGACATTTCCTCTACTCTCATTTAAATCCAGGAGAAAACAAAAAAAAATAAAAATCTCAGTGCTAATCAACATAATTAGCCTGCATTTGAGAAAATAAACTACCAATCGGCTGGCAGGGATGACATTACTCTTCTGCTGGTGCTCCTTGCAACATTGACACACACACACACACACACACACACACACACACACACACAGGCTGTGATCCGGACAAATCGCTCATGTAGCAGTTGAAGGAACCTTCCTACAACATTTAATCAATGCTGTGAGAGGCAGACGGTCCAGTTCCAACATACGGCGGCACATTCTGAGACCCCCCCCCACCACACACATCCCCATCCCCCACATACAGGCCCCCAGATTAAGCCAATGGTAGCAAGCATCCACAGACTGCAGGAACACAAGACACAGAAGTGATTGCACAAACACACCCTACTTTCCTGGTTAAAGATCAACATTGGCAGTGTGTAATTATGCAAATCTCCCTTTACAGGGCCGCGATCACCGCGGGCAACAGAATTGCCATGGCGTGAGGTTCTCCTCCATCTCCCCAAACTGCTCCCATCCTCTCTCCTCTTCTCTCTCATACCCCATGCAGACAAGCACCTTGCACACAAGTCTGCTGCACGCTCATACGTACGAGCGCCTCCGCAATGCTGGGCAACAGTTTTTTTTTTTTTTTGAGCACCGTGCCTTTAAGAGCAGGCCTGCGAGCATGGCGCTGATCCCTGAGGTTAGAACACAAATTGGCTGTCATTGTACTCAGCGCTTTGTAGGGGAAAGTCAAGCCTAACTGCTGTTGCCTATCTGCCCCGCGGGACCCATGCAATGAAAGCCGCAGTGGCAGCAAAACAGCAGACGCAAACTCAGGTCTCACGAAAAAAACACCCCCCCCCCCGCAGAAACACTTGCGCTGTGATTCATTTCCTACAAGCTCTGTCAAAAGTTTCGCTCACCAGCAGGCTTATTTATGTATTTTTTTCGGGAGGGGGGTGTTAATTGGAGGCTGTCGAACCATCCCGCGCACTCCATCCCGACAGCCCCCCACCGCCCCAAACTTCTTCTGAGCTGCACCTGCATCCTCACCCCGGCTCCATCTTTGGTTGCCACGGAGATGTCGGGACCAGTATTTGGGGTCCCCGTGGCTAATATATTAACTGACATAGCTAAAGGGGTGGCTCTGCGTGCCAGAGGGGTACAGGAAAGGTTCTAGAAAGGTCCTGGTGGGGTCACAATTTGTGACCATTTCCTCACATTCCCCACAAGCTTTACTGGGGGGAAAAAACAAAGGTTTTTTCCTGGTTATACGCCAATGTCACAATTTATGCTGGAGATAAAATGGTGTGATTATAGCATGATTACAGCTGGGGGGTCACAGCCTGACCTGCGCCCCAGTCGGGGCCTGGGACAGAAATCAGGATTCAAATCAGGCCAGCACTCATTGAACCCTCGACCACGTGGAGAAGAGTGCGGATGAACAGCAACTACCAAACAATAATGTCGGCCACTGTCTTGCCGTTTCATAGGTGTGGTAATGAACCGGACACCCAGGAGACGGGGGTCGTACGGGACACAGACTGCAGGAGACACGCCTACCACACAGACTGCAGGAAAGACACAGCGTACTGCACCTCCTGTCAGTCCAGCACTAATACGCTCCTCAAATTTCCTGGACTCAACTCCTCAGACAGTTATTCCCAGGAGGATACTGACACTCACCCGCCTCATGCTGGACAGGGAACCTCTCAGTGCAGGAAAGAGAGGGCAGAAAAACCCTCCAATCCACTGAAGGAGAACATAAACAGCATATTTCCCTCCCCGACCTTTGACATGGTCTCCCCCAGGCTGCAGAACACTTCAGGGAGCTGAGAAAGTGACAAGAAACAGGGCTGTAATAAAAGGGAACAGCTATTAAAAGCGCCGGCAGCAAACCATGGAGGTAGCTGGCACATTTAGGGGTCTGCGCTATGTGCTCTGGACAGCATGCCCCAGCAGGCCACCCAATGCTGAGTCTTAATTGGATTAATAAGGACCCACAATGAGGCTGGGTGGGGGGGGGAGCATGTGGGAGCACACTCCCAGCACTTAGGACTGCCAAAATGGCCCCAGATGCAGGAAAGGGTCCATTGAAACCCTCAACCCTTTTCTGGTAGACTCCAAAGCATGGTGTCCTGGACGTTAAACCCACACACGTCAAGTGCAGGGTGACCCACAGCAGCCATTATGCTCAGGACAGCTATAGCGTCAATGACAACAGCCATCCACCAGTGAGAGACAACTCTTTAAAAATACCCCAGAATCAATGGCAAGACCTCAGTGCTGCTGTCAAGGGCAGACGGCAGCAGCCGGGTCCCAGAGAAGGCGCCCATTTCCTTTCCTAGGCCCACTAACGCTCCCGATCAGCTCTGGCAGGTCACTGCTCCAAAGGGAAGCCCAGTAAACACCCCGGGACCTTTCCCAGCAGGCATCACACCACATGCTGGAGGGGGATCATGGGACGGGCTTTTCGGAAGCGGTACAGCATTCGTTTATGCCAGCCACACTACCACCCCAAAGATGACAAAGCGGCCCGACAAGCAGATTTAAACCCTGGCACAAAAGGGAAACAGCAGGATGACACTGTGCACGACCGCGTCCGGTTAAGAATGGGGACACCCTCTTCCTGACATACGCAGCGTACAAATACCATGGCCCTCCATCTGCCCATCGCAAACGCAAAACGTCATGCTGTTAAGTGTGCCTGCTGCCTGTTAGTTGGAAGCGCACAGCCATAACTGGCTACAAGCCAGAGAGAGAGACGAAGAGAGAGAGAAAGAATAGAAATAAGACCAGTGGGGAGACAGGCAGAGGTCAAGGGAGCTTGCAGCTTTAAAGACATCAAACAGAAGAGGGAATCATTACTGTTTATATTTACAGAGTTTATTATGTCTCTGTAGCGGCATTACAAGGTCAGCGCGGCTATATTTTCCAGTTATAACGGACTTGAACTTCATCGCCTCTAGCGAATAACACAAGCCATCCAGCAGATCCACTCACAGCGCCAGAGAACCAGCAAGCCGGCGGCTGGCACGTGGGCTGCAACTATGAAACAGGGACTGCGGGAGCAAGGACGCATGCATCATCGTGAGCACCAGTATGGAGACTCTCTCATGCAGCACCCGGCAGTAAAAGCACAGCTCCAGCTAGGATATCCAAGGCAAGGATTCAGGTGTTGCGAGGTTTATGGGTACAACCTGAACACACTAAAAGCCCCACGCCATCTCACATCCCCCAAACTAATTAACGCAAACTTTAACGACAAAGCAAGAACACAGAAAAGCATCGAATGCTTCATGTTGGAATGGGCTGCATGAGCAGAGCTTGAAAGACACTCCCAAACACACACACAGATACACACAAAAGACAAGACAGATCAAAGCTGCGCACAAGACTCAAAGGCAGGAAAGGATGGAGAAGGAGAACAAAAATAACACCAAATTCAGCGTGAAAGCTGCAGGAAGGAAACTACAAAAATGCCATTAGGAGGGAGGGAGGGAGGGAGGGAGAGAGAGAGAGCACAGAGATGGAGGGAGGAAGAATCACTTGCTCTGCTTTCTGTTGGGACAAACCCAGTTAATGCAGAAACCTACAGGAGAAGCGAAAACAGAAAGAAGGTTCAAACACACCGACTGCAGTATAACATGGGGGGGGTGCACAACGAGTGAGCGACGTAATGAAACTAATGTCTATATAAAACATTAAATACTCGCTTCACAGTCAGGCACTTTTGTTCAACGTGAAACAGGAGGCAGGATTTCAGGTTAAATGCGAAGCTGCAGCACTTCCGCTCGCCAGCTTTTCCGCTGCAGGTGTCAGGCTGCTCGCTTAGTGGGTTAGACTGTGGTAACAGTGCCTATGATTCTGTTGCTTGCTAACAGAACAGAGGGCAAGAAAAGCAAAAAAAAAAAAAGGGGGGGGGGCATCAGCTGGCTTTTTGAGGGGTGGGGGGGGTCTGAGATTGGCATTTGCGGCCTCATGCTGATTCGGGCCATAACGGGTGCGAGAGACACAGCTGTCGAGCAAGCAAGCTGTCAGTGAGGCAGCCCCCCCCCCCCAGTCCCTGAGTGAGGAGGATGAAGCCCAATTATTAAGAATAATTGTTAAAAGGGGGTTAAGTAGGATGCTCCCGACACCCACATGCAAACGGCACACGGCTGCAAGGTTCAGAAGCGGAAGGAGGATGCAGGTTAAGAGGGTTCTCACCCAAAAAATTATTCAGCGTCACAAAAACATGTAAAACAAAATGGTCAAACTCTGAGCTGTGACGTGCCCTTAACTGGAATGTATCACGTTGCCCCCAGCAGCAGCCTGACTGCAACCCGTCAGTCTCTCCAGAAAGAGCAGGCCGAAAAAGTTAGGCAGGGAGGAGGCTGCGAGGTGCATACGGACTCCCCTAAAGATGGCCACCTGTGACAGGACCACCGGCCACACTGCCAGGAACCCGCGCAGAACCAACCAGCCCATGTGAGCACCATCACCTGATTGTGAACATCGCCCCCACCCTGTGCCTCCCAAGGACACATTACCCCCAGTGGTGAATTTTCCCCTATTTTATTATGGTAATATAGTGCCTCACACATGGGCCAGCGCCCCCTATTCCAGTGTTTCCCAAAATAGCCCTTGGGGACCCACAGAGAGTCCATGTTTTACAAAAATGTGGACTGTCTAGGCAGGGAGTTAGGAGGGAGCAAAAACGTGGACTAGCTGTTGGTCCCTGAGGACTAGACTGGAAAACACTGCATTGTCTCCAGTCCCTTCTGGCATCACAGCAGTCACCCAGGACATCTGAAGGTGTGCTGACACACAGAAGTCCTGCTGGTTCCCACAGCCACCTGCCTTCATTCTTCAATCTCCAATACCCTGTCTACATCAAGGAATCAGTTGGCAAAACAAAAATTAAACAACAAAATTCCCAGACAGGTGGGCAGCTGATAGTCACCAAGGCCAATGGACAGTAAGGGGGTCACGCACGGCACAGCAGCACCAAAGCATAAGTGGTTTTATTTACGTAACTGTACACCGTATTTGGTTTGCATTCATTCGAGGCAGACTTCAGTTACGGCAGCCGGCCGAGCAGAAGACTGGCTTCTCGTCTGACAGGCCTGAGCCTGGTGGAACAGGCATATCATGAGACCGGGCTGTGTGCATATCTGAAGGACCAGGAGAGAGCCAGAAGGTAATCTGCCACCTCAGGTCTGGCAACATCGGAGCCCACAGCTCACACAGCCGGTATGCATGTTTGCCGGGGGGAGATGGGGGGGGGGGAGCAAGGTTGGCACTCAGACAATCACATGGCATGATGCATGGCTTCTCTCCCTTGGAAAATATTTAGAGACGTGCTCATTAAGGAAGGGTGGGGGGGGGGCTGGAGATGGAGATGAGAAATGAATTCATAAATACATTAAATGCCCCTCCCTACTTGTATCATTGTTGTCAGCATGGATAAATTAAGGACTGAGCAACGAATCACAACAAAGGTTTTGGGGGAGGGGACATATTTTAAAAGTAGCTCGACCGGCACAGAGTGCCCAGAAGGACTGGGCCTGGGCTCACAGAGCGACCCTGGCCTTCGGGAAGCCAGCATGGGCACACACATTCATTATTCATGATCTTGGAGGCCCAATACCTCTAGGACAGAGCTCTGCAGACTTGGGGGGGGGGGGGCATATGAAGCCCCCCTTTGAAGGTTTGGCAGAGGCTGGATTTAACAAGGCCCCCATCAAACAGAGCAGGGGGAGTCACAGCCGGCCTCACTACACAGGATTCCTTCCAGATCAGCCCCCCCACAACAAGCACACGATCACCCACACCACCTTAATGAGGGCAGGAAAAAATGAGGAAGAGGGAGCTCCAGTTATCTGCAAAGGCCGGAAAAAACAGCCAGCATGTCTGATCACAAGCAAGCAGACACAGAAGGGGGTGTGGGAGGGTGGGCAGAATCTGGAGAAGACATTTCAGTTGCCTCAGGAGAGACAGACAGGAGGGGCGCTGTGTTCACATTACAACAAAACCAGCCAGGGGCATGGGGGGCTGAAACCAAGCAGGGCCTAGGGAAGAACAAACTCTGCAGAAAGCTGGCTCCCCCAGTCTCGGCGCCGGTTAGGGAGATGGACTGACACCCTCTATGCCGGAGCATACAGCAAGCTGCCACACAGACGTACTAACATGTGGGAAATGACATGTTTGAGGGAAACGAATCGCTCACATTAAAACCATATGCTTCGGCACCACACACGATTGATGCGTCATAACGAGGAGGAATTTGACCGTTTTTCCACAAAGCTCAAGATGTCACTTACCGCCTCAAGAGTCTAACTACATTCTGGAACTAAAAATTTATATCATCTCAGATCAATCATTTAAACTCTGCAAAATCACTTGCCCACCTTTTTCAGTCCGGGTGGCCCACAGTCCCATTACTCTCCTCAATGGTGGAGAACCAGCAGTTACATCATTACATCGAGGGTCAAAGATCAAGTTGAAAGCACATGGAGTACAGCAGGATTAACTACACACAACAGAAATGCATCCTCTTTGCAGAACAAAGCTTTCTCTGTCGGCAAATAGATTATTTTTTCCCCCACATACTGCAATGCCCCTTTCAGACTAACAAGTCACGGAAGTCGATTTCTGGAGAGGACTGGCACTGCTGGGATGCATGAGCAATAATGCTTCAATGGCAGACACAGGCAGCACGTGATAGCGTTTGACCTTTTGTCTCATGTTGCCGAGTTCCCAGACATTTCGTAGGATAAGATCCAGAGAACCGGAGCTGAAGCGCTGACTACAATCTTGCAAAAGTTAACTCCCACAATGCACTGCAGCCCCACATGGCATTCTGGCTCCAATCTGGGTCCCCATGTAGCCATTCACAAGGATCAGGGATTTTCACAGAGCGATGCCGAACACAGAAGAACGCGTAACTACTGGGAAACTATTTGTTTGGAAGAATTTTATAACAGAGGATCAGCTGTACTTAGAAACAATAAGAGGCAAAAATGTATGCAAGTTACACGATTGAAAAGGTAAACATACAGCAAAAAAAATGTCACGCGTTGTAAACCGAGCTATTTCGGGAGAGTAACTGCTTGGAACGAAATAGCATGCGTTATGGGAAACAGCTGATGAGAATCCAAATTACTGTCTACAGGAGCAAGCAAACAAAATGAAAATATAAGGAAACAAGGAAATAAAGTTTTACGGTGAGGACTGTAGGAGAAATTAGCCAATCACGGTAAGGGGAAATTAGCAAGGACAGTAAAACTGAAGTCTCTGCGACGGTGCCTCGACAGGTCAACTCACATGATCCCACCCCCCAGGGTATTAAGAGAATTTAACCCTCTTTGCATTTTGACATAAGTGTACTTCGGCAACTGGAAGCTTTAACACCACCCTGCACCCCCCGACAAGGTTGTGGTCAGATACGTAAGAGCATAGAATCCCTGATTTAAAAACCACAACACAATGTAAAGATGTCACCAGATCACACACAGAAACACATACGAACAGAAAACAGAGTGCTTAGAAATGTCTTTAATGAATCTCATTATTAAAATATTAGCAATAATCACAGCAACAAGAAAAACACAGAAATTGAAATTAGGAGAGGTCTATTGTAACAACACATTAATACAAGCTAATTAATGAGAAAAATGAGACTGTGCAACAACCCCCAATCTATCACAGGTGGTGGGGGGGGGGGGTGGCCCATCCCAAAACATCTATCTCCTTCCTTATATGACCAGCTTGGAGGGTGCTCTCAACACCACACCCAGGGGGGCCCGTTTTGGGAGGAGTCGGCTCTGCTCTTTGGTAAATCGACAACCTGCCTGAACAGAATGCAGCCAGATACAACTGATACATGCGTCCAAAGAACACCAGTTCAGGGAAGGGAAAGGAACACTACATTACCTCAGCAGCCTTCTGTAGTCAACGTCTTTGAACAGCGATTCTTGGTATCGGAGAGGAAGGTAGGCCAGTTCATTAAAAGTCCAGAAGGCCAGCCAAGTAGAGGAGTCCCACTGAGGGAGAGTACCTGACTCAGGCACACAGAGGGGCTCTGGGACAAAGGACAGCGTGGGGAAGAAAGAACCCTAGCTCTGGCCAACAGGAGGCTGGCCGCCATCACTTTTAGTGTCTTTTGTGTTCAAGTGCCCTTGTAGGCTGATTGCAGAATCCACTGGAAGATCATAAAGGCCACTTGACAATCAGGAGCCTGCAGAGCCAAGCAGAACCACAGGTTTTGGGGCCTACTCCCCTTCCCTGCCCTCCCCTCCGAGAGGGAACCTTTCTGCCACCACGCTGAAGAACGAGCCTCTCTCGAAAGACAGTGGGAGATCAAATGAACGAAGGTTTATAATGTGTCTAAAGAGTCTCACACGCGAAAGCCACAAAGTGGGTCATAGACACTGCTGCATTCTCAACCTCATGGCAGCTCCCATCCCCACAAAAGCGTGAGGTAGTCAAAGTGTAGAAGGATGGCCAGGCAGTCATCTTCTGTCAGGATGGACCCAAACGGCAGGAGATGGGAATTTAGTCAGGGACCTCTGGAGGAAACAACCTTGACAGGTAAGATGTCACGGCAGTCGAGGATCGGCAAGTTCACGCATATCGCGGCTTGCATCCGCTAACACATCATCGGGACGCTGAGGAGGTTGTAACCCTGCCCTCAGGTACCCCAGGGAGAAGACGGCAACAACCTGGCGTGTACTCCGTTCAGAGGTGACCCTGCCACTTACGGAAAAGGAAGAGAATGTAGGCCTGTCCACAGACGTGGAGAGAGCGCCTCAATGACGGGGTATGGCTGGAAATTCCTGGAGATTTTGGCAGGGCAGAACAGTAACATGCTTCTATAAATAGGCATGAAGGAACACAAAAAGCCACAAGTAAACCTTGAACTGTGACGCCTTGGGTGAATACGCCCCACAAACCCCTGGTGTTCTCCAACGCCACACACATGTACATTTCTGCCTCTGTGGGATTGTTGCAATTCACAATTTCCAACAAGTCCAACTCCAAAAAGAGGCGCAACAAAAAGTAGTGGTACCTCAAGGGCACATTTTATGTTTTTGAGGATGCCCCACAAAAAAAAAAACAAAAAAAAAACTTATTTCAGGAACTACTATGTTTAGGAGGTCATTTGGTCACAGGTTATCCCTGAAAAGTCAAATCTCTCTCTCACACGCACGCGAACACAAAGGCAGCTGCAAAGAAGTGAGCTGTCAGCTGCCACTCAAAGATGACGAACATCTCCATGTTCCCACAGTAGCTGCCATCACTAAACGACCCATCTTCAATGAACCGCTGAAAGCTGAGTGAACTTCACTGAGCAACAAGAGGAGAATGCATCACAGCAGCAGATATCTACGTCAAATGGCTACAACAGCAGAATCCGCTCAATTTTAAGCTAGATACCTTAACCTAGTTAGCTTGAACACAAGTAACCACGCATAACCTTTGATCCCAACAGCATAGAAATAGAGCATCCGATGGCCCAAATCGGGCCTTTTCTGTACCACGCAAGACTTTCCAAGGAAAGGAATTGGGAACAAAATTAAATCAAAGGGCTGCTTCTCATATCCCTATTCCCTTTGAGATGTTTGCTTTCCCTTTGTAGAAAACTCCCAACCAGAGGGGAACAAACCAACCAGCTGCACAGGAGTCCTCAGGGCCAACTAAACATGTAACTCAGGCAACGGGGCACAACTCACATCCTTGTGGCACATGAAAGGGTTTCAAAAATGAGAAAAAGAAAGTTCGATTTGTCCCCCCCCCCCCCGCCATAGCTACACATAACCGCTAAACAGGTGCTTAAAGTGCCCAGAATAACCCATCACTCATATGGATTATTACCATGTTTACAGTCCTGCACTGAGAAACCCATACCATGACTGGCAGTGACAATGTCTCAACAGTAAGAAAGAGGACAATCACACAAACTGCAGCATCTGCAAGAAAGAAAAATAAACAGCAACAACCATGCCAACAAGTAGCGTTTAGCATCACCGTGACCTTCATTAGCAGCGATGTCGATCGAGCGAGTAGTGATACCATCTCCAGGCTTCACTTCATGCAACATTAACATCTGTGCCCTTATCAGGCAGCCTTAAAACTGGCAGCTCCAAGTCCATCTCTGCTGTTAAGGGGCAGAACATTTGATACACTGTGGTCAGACTCATTACCAGATTGCTTTGCAACATGTTATCAAACTCCATAATTAAACTGCTGTGGGAGGACCTTTCCCAACACTGGATGACACATTAGGTCCCAACTTAAAATGCCTCTGAAGTACAAAAGTGGAGGGTCAAAGGCCAAGCTTACAGGCTACAAAGACAAAGCATTTCTAAAAGTAACTTTTCACCGCATTAACATTACACTTTTTCATTTTGCAGACACTTTTATCCAAAGTGACTTACAATTAAGAAAACCAGGTCAGTCAGTCCCTGAAGCAACTGGGGGTTAAGAGGCATGCTCAAGGGGGCAACAGTGACATCACAGTGCCATCCATGGGATTTGAACCTCATCATGGGCACAGAATCCTAACCCACTCTGCCGTACATCCACTACTTTATTATTAATAAGTATACTATTATACAATAATCATACAATGCTTATTTTATTGCACAATAATTAATAACAAACATTTTATCGTTGTTTTTAGCAGTATATTATTATTACAGTAGTCCCCCATATCCGTAGATGATATTTCCTGCCGTGGATAGTGGCGAGCCAACTCCTTATATGGTGATTTTTGTATGCATACATATGGTAAAGTTTAACTGATAAATTTCACATAGCCAGCAAGACATTACCAACATTAAATACAGTAATAACATACATTGTATACTATTATACAGCATTGTACAGTACTGTACACTTCTCTCAAAAAGATTTCTGACTTTTACTGATAGAGCATTGAAAAATATGTATCGAGGGATGACGGAGCCATGAAAATTATGCTTTATACATTTCTATAACAGACATCTATATCATGGCAACAAATGTGATCAGTGAGAACACAAACGTCAGACTGGATGAAACTTCTGCGGGGAAACATGGGTATGGGGCCAAAGGTGTATGGGCTGGTGGATTTCACCATATAGCTTATGATTGCATGCTATGTGGTTTGAAACTTATGAACCGCTTATTTCTGGAATTTTCCGAAAAAAATTTCAGACCGCAGTTAACCGCGTGTAACTGAAATGGTAGATATGGGGGAGCCACTGTAACAAGAGTATGAAGGACACACATGTAGGATGCTGCTATAATCTGCAGCATCCCTGGACAGAAGACCAGGCCCACCACTCTCCCCCCTACTCCCCACTCACTCTACAAGTGGCCAGCACCTTGCCACCTCCTCCCTCTCTCTCTACCATCCTGCTTCCTGAACAACCCCCTCCCCCGCCATCCCCAACAGGCAAAATGGCAAAACGTGCCCATTCTCTATTCTTCTAGGCGATGATCCAAAGTTGGCAAATCAGAACACAGGTGAGGCACAGCAGAACGATACAGGAAGTTTGTACGGCCCCTCACCGCGACCAGAGATACTAGCCACGCCCACCAAACTCCACCACCACGCCCCTCCAGCCGCTCATAATAGAAAGGAATCGATAATGCCGCTGTGGCCACAGAGACGAGGCGGAGAATGAGACTGGCCCGCAGCGAGCCGGGAGAGCCTCGCATCGATAGACATAAGCTTAACATTTCATTAGGACGTGGCAGGCGGTTTAATGCACAAGTACAAGCAATAAAAACACTGAGTGACAGAGAAAGCACAGCGGTCAATATCTCAATACCTCCCCCCCGGCTCCCCACCCCCGCGGGCCCAGGTGACGCTTCTCATACATGCACAAAGCTGACAATACCCAAAAATCACTGCTGGCATCATAGCTCCCAACGGCTCCACTGAGTCCACTCAGCCAAAAGACACAGAGATAGTGTCCAGCCTCTCCAAATCATCTGCAGTGAGAGAGAGCGTGAGTGCGTGTACGTGTGCTTGTGTCTTTGTGTGTGTGTGTGTTTGTATGTGTGTGTGCGTGCGTGCATGCATGACTACAGGGGACAGGCGTCCCATTATGAGTCTCCTCAGATTGCCCCCCATCTCACGGTGAGTGGATATATGGATAGATGAAGGAAACAGCAGACTGGCATGTGTGGCTGTAGCATTATTCAAAATTCAGTGTCATTATATAAAATGCTAAACCATTCTATTTCTGCTCAGGTTAAATACTGAACAGGGCTGAGACACACAGTGACTGCTGAAATGTGCCCCTGCCACGGTGCAAAAGGGGGGGGGGGGGTTGTGGAGGTGTAACAGGAGATTCGCCGCTGCAGCCCAAGCCCCCTGCTCATCGATTTCCGCAGGCAGACGTTGTGCCACTTCTGCGGAAGTGATGTGGGGGGGTTGGTGGTGTGTGAAGCTGACAGCGGTGTACTATTTCAGATCTGTTACCCCCCCCACATGACGTCCTGCAACGTCTGCACAAATGTCACCACCGTCGCACCACAAGGACTAAGAAACCTGGTTTCAGGTCAGGGGGGGGGGGCATCTAGTGCATGTTGCATGAAGCCCAGTTAGGGTTCACCTCGATCAGCGAAGCATTGTGAACAGTCATGCATACACATACAAATTCAATTCAAATTGCAAAAAAAAATAAATATACTTCCAAACATTTTCATATTGGTCAGTAATAATGACACACTGCTTAGCAATTTCATCTTTAAAACTGCCTGCTTTAAAGGAGTAACAGCACTGGGGACTAAAGCAAGCACTGACAAGCTATGTAAAGCTGGATGAATGAATGGATCAATCAAATCAATTGTCCTGTTCGAATTCCTACCTTCCTCATCCTCCCACCGCGGGTGCCAGCGAAGACCACAGTGTTGCCACGGTAATTGTAGGCCGCCACCGAACTCATGCCTTCCTCCCGGTCCACAAAGAGGGGGATGCCCTCAATGGTGCTGGTTCCTCCCAGGGGTTGGTTGAAGTCGTGTCCACAGAAGTTGTCGTCGATGCGCAAAGGCTATGGGGCAGGGAGAAGAACGAAATGTCAGCACATGGGCACATCCAACCATGCTAAAATCACACCTCCAGCAAGCGTTGAGTATATCGGCTCGGCTGGCAGGCCGCAATCCTCTGAATGAAACCGCACAGACTTTCATATTTCTGCAATTCATTCAGGAGAAAGTGTACTCCGGGAACATAAGCAAACATGAGAGAGGAGGACATTTGGATGGAGGAGTTTTAATAAGTAAAACTGAGCTGCAGTGGGGGGAGCTGGTATTGAATCCACCCAAAGGGGTGGCTGTTTCCAGAAAGGGCACTAAGTACTTAAACTGAACCTGGTTGTGTAAAACGTGCAAATAATAAATCATTAATTTCCAATCAAGCCCGGAATTCATTTAGGCTGCATCAGTAACACACACCAAAAGGATACTTTCCTTTCCAAAGGCTGTTTCAGGTACCCCCCCCCCTCTTTTGGACTGGGCCAAGTGTTAACGACTTCACTTTTAAGGTGGAGGAAAACCTGTGTCGTTTGCAGACGCCTGCTAAGCAGTGACTCACACACAGCAAACACCGTTAACTTGCCACATCATTGTGGGAAAGGCCACCCGCAGTAAATACACAAAGGAAAACGTGCACAATATCTAGCCAGACATCCTGTTCCGCCACCATTGTAAAACATCTTTAAATTTTCTCCAGCTGCCCCGTTCAGGTCGGAAGGCATCAGTGGCAATGACCATTTCCCTTTCTGTGGTCAGAAAAGGCACTTCCGCGATTCCTGGTGTCTTCCTGCCAGGTCCCCCTATCCCAGAACAGGCTAGTGGACGGACAACATTATTAGCAGCGATGAGGTCATCTGCAGTTCCCTACGGCCGCATCCTCTGCCCCCAGGCCCGTCCCATTTCACCAGCGAGGCAAGGCTTCAGATAGCCCAGAAGAATAATCAGAACGTGTATTTTAAAAACCGACACTTTCACAGCATTAGGTATAGGAGCCTGCTTGTTTCCTGTCAGATACCCATTCATCTAGGCCGGAGAGGCTGCCATCAAGAGGGCGGAAAACAAGCAGCTGGGCTATGGATGCTGGCCTGAGGGGAGTAGAATTGGGAGTAAGATCGCCCGTCGTTGGGCCCGTCCTTTGGACCTTGTGGGTGATGTATTAGCATTAGCTGGTAGCCTTTCCCAGTTAGCAGTCTGGGTCACAGCACAACTGCTCGAGTAAAAAGAAGCCGCTGCTGTCATTCTGCTCACAGCCAGCACCCCCCACAGACCTGGTGCCCCCACCCTGCCCAGAGAAACAGGACAGAGGGTGCAAGGAAAGAGAGAAGCTTCTGAAACTGGCTGTAAATGACATGGCAGCCACCCTGGGGCCAGCGGGCCGATTATGGTAATGAAGCCCACATCAGCCACCCCGCTCCTTCCCCTAAAAATACCGAATTATTCACATCCGTCTCACAGTTAAACAGACAGTTTGCCTCTTGCAAGTGAAGGGAGCCACGGCACCGCTAACCGCCAAGAAAACGTCCTAAAAATGAATCTAAGCACTAAGCTAAATCGGATCAGGCGTGTAGCCGGCCCCCGAAAGACAAAAACACCCAGCCGCTCAGTGGAAGGGGGGGGGGGGGGGGGCAAAGACCCAAGCACAAAACCACCCCCGACAAACAAACCCAACAACCTTCGGGGCCGGGCCGCAGAGAACACCCACGCGGCCGCGGCGATGCGCCCCACAACGGCCCC
>JAAGVU020000108.1:545714-557403 GCA_011763525.2 Mormyrus iriodes | reverse complement strand
TGTGTGTGTGTGTGTGTGTGTGTGTGTGTGTATATTACCTGAACAAAGACAGAATCTGCACAGCACACAAAAACTTAAATCGAAATCAAACTGCATTTTGACGGTAACAAAGCCAGACGTTGCTGCCTTTAGAATCAGCACTGCACAAGCATTTTTCAAAAGGATTTTGACACGCACATAAAAAACATACATAAAGATCAGCTTAGGAAACGGAAGCATGCAATCGGTGCAAACCAGCTGGGCTCATTCCATCCCCATCCCCCCAAGAATCTATTTTATTTGTAACTATTGTTGTATCTGACTCCCTCATTGGGGGGCTAATTGTATGAACATGAGGAATTTGCAGGTTTGTCACTGAGGGTTTCAGCTGTGGCAAGAATGAGATATGCCCCAGTGATTTCCAGAACGTTCCAGAAGAAAGCATCCCCAAAAACACAGGAGAAAATGGAGCTGACCTTAGCAGCGGCTACAGCCCAGCGGGGTGCGGAAACTACTGAGGAGAGACCTGCAAGAGGCTGAAATTTCCCCAAATAGCGGTTGGGGGGTGGAAGGGGGAGGGTGCATGCACAGCTGCATGCACGACTGAAAAGTGGAAGATAAAGAACAAGTTAGCGGAACAGCACCACCATTTGATCGTAACCCATACGGCAAAACTCTGGAAATCAATAAATAATTACAGAGGCAATTAGCATCGTTAGCCTCATAACCGCCTTGTTAGTGCATCATGAGTCGAACACTTTTCACAGAGAGGAGATAAGAGGTCAGGCAAGGCATTTTCACCAATAATGCAACACCCACGCAGTACTGTATTGATTCAGAATCATGCCTTCCCGGAAAGAGACACTTTTCATTTTTATTTATTTATCTTTGTTAAGTCTGTGAGGCCTCGCTCAGATGCCTTTGATCCAGAGGGATCAGGCAATGAGAGCAGTAATCAAGCAAAGAAGGACACGGGGCACATTTTACCCCATAAACCCAAAACTCCTCTTCCACATTAACCTCCTCTAGCAAATTAGATTAATACCACGAAAGAAAAACGACTGAGTCATAATATTGGTGATGACTGAGCGGCAAACCAAACACACCTACAATCCACAGAGTGGTAGCAGAGAGCCAATCAGTTGCCCCAATTTCCCCATGAATCACAAACCGACTCACATCTGTAGAGCCAGCAAGTGGCACTTACGAACAAAGGAGGACTGGGCGAGGGGAATTAAGCATTTCTGAATAATCCCGCGTGCGAAGAGGGGCCCCCACTCTGCCAAGAGACCCCAAGTCATACTTGGAGAGATGACTGATAAGAGATTAAACAGCTTAAGCTGAGATCACCACACTATCACAGAGAGGCCTGGTTAACAGGAGCTGCTCACATCCACTCCAGGACTTTAACAGTTTTAAGTGGATGGTATTAAAAGCAAAGCCATTTTTCAGAAAAGACCATTTAGATGTTTATAGTTTAATGTATATAGTTTTATGCCTACTCTAAATGCAAGATTATGCAGATCAAATTTAAAGCAAAACTCGCGATGACCGCCACTTCACCCAAAGGGCATCACCCCCCCACCCCACCACAGCACCTGTCAAATTTACAACAGTAGAGCTCGCCCACTTAACACTGAGCACGTTGCACGTGCCCCCCTACAGGCCAGAACGCCTCCCCGCACACAGGATGCACAAGACACAGCAACGGCCAGCCAAACAAATGTGGCACTCCTGAGGCTCCTGTCGGCTAATTAAGATCAATACTTATTTTGTCCAGCTGTGTTACTGTGCAATGTAAACCATTAGTATGACGTCACCATGTACGTAACAGGATGTCCCCTTATCACCAGTGTGACAGGTTCAGAGGCTCACCACCTGGCCTCAAAGGCTATCAAGAAGTTTCTTAAAATCGTGAAGAGACTTGTCACCTATAACTGAGGCTTATGAAAAAACTCCTCAAAGTTCAACCTGTTCACAAAGCTGGATATTCATGCTAAGAGTGCAACAGAAAAGCCTTGTGCAGGCAACAAGCCAGCAAACATCAGGTTGAAAGTGTGTGTGTGTGTGTGTGTGTGTGTGTGTGTGTGTGTGTGTGTGTGTGTGTGTGTGTGTGTGTGTTTTGTAATATGCATTACATTTGTTACAATGTAATTAAAAACCTGTTATTTTGACCCTGAGGGGGCATTTTTGTCGGTCTCCACAAGGAGAAATTCACAGATTTCTAAAAAATTGACTGCAATAAAAAAAAAAAAATGCCAAAAGTCTTGTATTTTGTTCGGTTACTTATGGTTAGCGTTATGGCTAGGTAAGTGTTAAGGTTGTCATAGTTGGGATTAGGTTTATGCCCATACGCATGAATAGCAGGTTCCTACAAAGATATAGATACCTAACGTGTGTGTGTGTGTGTGTCTTTAATAACCCTGTTACTCTGAATGGATACATACAAAAACACTGATTTAACTGGCACAAACACTGCAATGGATGCTGTGAACAAGCATTGGATTTAAAGCTAATAAGCTCCTCATTCTTCACTGTTAGGAATTCCACATGTCCATGGATAATTGAAACAAATCATTGTCCATTTCCCCCATAACAGTACAATGTTGAACATACACTCAGTAAGCAATTTATTATGCAGACCGTCTTGCAAATGCAGACATCCTGCACTTCCAAACAGCGAATCATGTGGCTGTGACTGAATATACACAGCATACAGATAAGGTTAAGAGGTTCAGTTACGGTTTGGCTGATCCAAGTAATTTTAAACATGGCGTGATTGTTTGTATGAGACATGGCGGTTCCAGCATCCCAGAAACAACTAACCCGGGGTTTTCACGTGCTACAGTGTCAAGAGTTTACAGAACATCAACATCCAGTCAATGACTCCTTGATAATGAGAGAGGTCAGTGGAGAAAGGCCAAATTCCTTAAAGTTAAAAGGAAGGCCACAAATGCAAACATCTTTGTCGGTATGCAAAAAGAGAGCACTGAACACAAAAAACATCTACCTTCGAAGCAGTTCTGGAGACAAGGGGGGGGGGGGGTCCAACCAGATACTAGCCAGGCATACCTAATAAAGAGGGCACTAAGTATACGAAAAGCTTTTGAAAACACATGCAAAACTTGTGGAAAAAAATTTTTAAATATGATGTGAGGCCCAGTTTTGAAAGCAAGCTGCTGCTCGAAGGCTTGGCATCGAGTCTAAATCTCAGACACTTGGCCTGCTGTCAGTACACATTACCCACAAGCACCCAGCTGTGGTCGACGAGCTGAACGCGACAGAAGCACAGTCTGGGTGGCGGCAAAGCGTTTCATTGTACACGAAGCAGGCTGCTGCCCGCGTCTAGCATTCAAAACACCAAAACCGCACACGGCGTGGCAATCGCAAGCGATTACTCAAAACGGATGGGATGGAGAAAGACTGCTAATGAGAGGGGCAAGGCATGGAAATCAGCGGCAGGAGGGTTTACCGCTCATAGTCGAATGCCTGGTTTAACCTGATGGGAACCGATTAAACAATCAACAGGAAGTAAGAAAAAAACAGTCAATAACTGATGGCCCAGCCAGTTTGAAAGGCTCATCTGCATCAGGGTGGTGGCTGGGGAGGAGGCCTGTGCCCAAGACATGGACTGGACCGGCTGCTCCATACCGTATTAGCTACCGAGAGAGATTAAGTGGGGCACATTTTACACAAGGGACCCAAATAACATGAAATGGCAGAGTTAAAAACCCCTGGCAACAAGCCACGCCCCCATGCAGCCTCCATAAACATTCTAGCTCCATGCCTGCCGAACCATCCGCAGATCTCACCTGCAGCCGCCGCTGCTCCAAAACCCAGGGAAACTACACTAAACAAGTCCCAGGGAGGAGTCAAACACCATTTAGCCAATAATGGTCTCATTAAGAAATTTGACCTTCATATGAGCAGCCACGGTGCGGCAAGGTTTTCAGAGCATGAATCATAGTGCTCGATTTAAGACATGAACTGACAGAAACGTCATTATGTGCCGAGCAGACAGGCTGGCAGCGAGACAAGGATCACAGCTCCCTTCCCATGCAGTCACTCATCGTGTTTGTTTGGTCAAATGACGCTCCAAGGCAACTGCACACATCTCATAGTTCTACATTCCCTGCATTCCCCCAAGGTGCTGGCCCAGTCTGCAAGTACCCGCAGCACTGCAGTACCTGCCCGTCATGGAATCTAAGTCAGAAAGAACAACAGGGACGGGGACTGTAACTCGGAATTAATGACAGCTCCATAATCCCTCCCCAGCAGAGTCGCGCCCTCATAAGAACATAGCCTGACAAAGACGCACCCTGCTGCCCCCACAAGGCCTGTGGAAAATCATCAAGAACACCACTGTTTAGTTAAATTGCTTTAACCTAAGGTCTCGCAGAGCTAATCTCTGTCATCTAAAGCCTTCAGGCACCTAAGATCTCTAGTACTACAGAATGACAAGAATGTTTGGAGTGGAGCGGACAGCATCTCTGGGGGTGCGGTGCTTATGGCTTGCGTGGACTCACCGAGTTGATGCAGGACAGCTCTTTGTTGAGAAGCCAGGGCAGAGACAGCTTGCCCTCACCCTTGTAGCAAGACTGGATGCGCTCCTTGATCTTCTCCTTGATGCGGCGGAGAGTGAAGAGGCAGAGTACAGACTCTCTGGGCGGCTTGGCCCGGTTCTTCTGACCTTGGGAGAAGACGGTGAACAGAACGTCCTCATCCTCTGACACACTCAGGGAGGCGGCGAGCTGTTTGCCTGGCCGGCCAAGATAGGCATCCTGGATCAGCCGGTACTCAACACCGTCCTTCGTGCAGCCAATGGGGAACTCCACATAGGAGTAGAACCGGGGATCATCCACACAGAGCCGGACGATTTTGGAGGTGAAGAACTGCTCACCGCTGGCATCGGCAGACGTAAGCTGGGTGTCTAGCTGCAGCGTGAGATAGTAGACGAACTGCTCGCTGCTGAAGCTGTAGATGTAGTAGATGTCAAAGGCTGGAAACTTTGACAGTGTGTCCGAGGGGATCTTCACCTGCGAGGAAACAAACTCATCCTGGTAGACGAAGCTGAACATGTCAGCGTTCTCCTCGTTGGCCATCAGCTTGCGGCTGGAGAGCGTGGGGAAGTACTCGGACTTGCCGTCGATGGGTGTGCCAATGAAGAGCATGCTGTTGAGTCCTCCCTGGCCCTCGATAATGACTCCTGACATGGTGCCCGACTCTTTCACACTGGACAGGTAATGTTCCTTACGGTGGTGTGGCTCGCCTAGCTTGAAGAGGTCATCGAGCCGCAGGAACTGGCAGATTCCCTGGGAGGTGCTCCCGCAGGCGATGAGGCGGTTCTGAGCATAGTCCACCAGGAGCAGCTTGTTGACGTTGCTGGTCTGCGCCAGCTCATGCGGGCAGGACTGCACGCTGGGCGGCGGGTAGCACTTTTCATTGTCCACCACCGGCCCTGTCATGTGGCTGCGAAGCTTGGTCAGGTTGCTGGACAGCTTGAAGATCCAGTTGACCGCCCCAATGTAGACCTCCCCTGTCTTGTTGTGGATCACCATGTTCGTTAGGCCCAGCTCAGGGGGTGAGAAGTTTTTAAAGGGTGCTGGTGCAATTTGAGACAGCGCCAGTGTGATCAGAGTCGCCATGAACAAAAAGCACAGGCTGAGGTACGGAGACCCCCAGCAAAGTTGCATGTTTGCGTCGCTTCAGAAAGTTGCCTGCAGACAGACCTCTCTTTCCACTTGCTCTGCTCTTACTAGCCTATGTTAGCGGTTATCAAAGAAAAAAGGGGGGTGGGGGTGGGACACTCAGTGATCCAACGTCCTCCTCTCTCTGTGTGGAGTTGTCATCTATGACATCTGCAGCGGCACAGTTGAAAGCCCTGAAAGACAGAACACAATAGATTTTAAAAAAATTAAAAATCCAACAAGACGTTTGATGGAACATTCCCTTATCGATTAGACATCGAGACTGAAACGCCAGGGAAGCCCTGCTGAATATTCCGTAGAAAGAGGGGAATTTTAAAATCGGAACAAATAAAACGCAACAAAGGAGCCCGAGGGTGAATTCTTGACAACATTTAATTATCAGGATAGACAGTGAGAGAGACCAGCAGATTAAAAAAAAATAAATGAATAAATAAATGAAAACTTTGCTTGAAATCATAACAGAATAGTGGGTTTAAAAATGCAAGCAGCACCCCCCCCCCCCCCCATTAGCTCGAAAGTTGGAGAGTAGCCGGCGGAGACGGCGGCAGGGAACACAAGATGCTACATGGAGCCAACAGCTCTGCCAACTCCCTCGGAGCAGAGCCTCCGCCAGTGGATGCCGTATTAATAAACGGCCCTTTTCCTCCTCCTAATTAGCACAGTGTTCTGAAAAGGATCCTGGCGAAGCGCCGAGTATGGTGTTTTTTTCACCCCTCGGTGTGGGAATTTCTGGCACCACAGTGACTGGCTCAGGTATGAGGGTTCAAAAAAAAAATCCTACTTTGTGATGCCTCGCTTACGAGAAGCGGACAAACAAACGCACTCAGCGCCACCACCTTCCTAATCTTGGAAGAAAAGCTTTCGTGAGGGTCTCCCATGCAGAGAGCCTCACACCTCATCCAAAAGCTTCCCTCTGCCCTGCCCCGGCACTAATATGGTAATCGCCTGATACGCCAACCTAGCACTGACAGCCAGAAGCAGAACAAAACTAAAATCTAAGCCAACGTTTACCACGAGACAGAATTCCGAGAGATCAGGGACTCCACGGGTCCAGCTGCACTTCATCCCAGTTCTGTCACCACAGAAAGGACAGCTTCAATTGGCAAAAAAAAAAAAACGCTCAGAAGGGAAAACGTACACAGAACATCACGATGTGACAGAGCTGCGCATTTGCAGACTCATACCAACTGAACTAAGATAACTAAAAGTGCATAACAGAAAGACTCCAAAATAACCACCACTGCCAAAATGACATCACACAGATCAAACTTCACAGCCTCCTTAGCCACATTTAGGTATACAAGGATTGGTGTTACTGTAAATGCTGACTCACCACAAGGACTTCACAGTTCTCATAAGCTCAGCTCAATTTAACCTTGGATTAAAATACAGATACAGAAACTCTATGGGGAGAGATTTCTGGGGGAAAAATACAAAGGCCAAAATAAAAAAAAAAAAAGTGAAGGAGGAAATATAAATTAAAAGAACACCAGCAAGTGGAGGGCAGTCCCACTCCCCTTACAGACAATTGTATAAAACAAGCAAAGGAAAGAAATCTTCCACACTATATTGAAATGCTACTCAACCAATCACGGCTCAGAGGAAACACACTCTCACAATTCCACAGGCTAATTTCAGTTGATTGAGACTTACATCAGCTTAATTTTTTTTCAGGAACAGAAATAACCAGTCTGTGTTGATTAGAAATGTGCTCTCCCAGTCTGGAGTAGGGCGCAAGGACCCACTTTCAATCCACTCACACAGCAGAGAACATCCTTACATGATAACTCCACTCCTGCTACAATCTCTTACTTGAGAGGACGATCCTTAATGCAGCCAGCTGGAGAACGACGCCCTTGCAGGGGACTCTAACCTACTAAGGTCTGACGAGCTGCCATTGACAAGGTGCTCAGCACCATCACTGAAAAAAATAACGTCAGCTGTCAAAGTGCACTGCCCAGGTAAGGTTACAAAAAAATCCGACAAGAATGAGACAACTGAAGTACAGTACTGTGTGGATAAAGAAGGTAGAAAAATGTTGGGATGTCTGCACATCGTAAATCCATTCCCCATCCTAAAAATTCAATTCCCTCTTCTACCTATAACCACAGTACATCCAGAAACTAGTAATATCTAGTAAGAGGCAACACACCATAGCTGCTTTGGTTGCATAAGGAGAAAAATGTCATCTGTGAGGCATAGGGCAAAAATATTTTGTAAAAATAAGTATTCCAGCATCGAGAGAAACATTCTTCATGTAGATTCAGTGCAACATGCTCCTCCTTCTGTGAGCAGAGACCATAATAAGTCTGTCTACAGTCAGCACTACACTCCATTCTCACAGTGTAAACAGACAACACAAACAGAAGGACAGAGGGACACTGCAGCCAGGGAAAGGGGGCTTTAATTAGCTCAACAATTAATGAATAAATATATTCTGGAATGAAATGGTAAGGCACAACCACACTTGACAACTGTTGAAGTTATTCTGAGTGGTGGGTCCTGCAAACAATGAGTCATAAATATTATAAATCTCAGAATGTTTATAATTAGTTATTCAGAAGTATATTATTTATCACGAACACATGGCGGGTGTTCAAAATCAAAAACTGACAGAGCTTAACTTCCACTGACAAATTCCAATATAAGTAAATAAAAGATATGAAGCCAACTTGGGAGGAAATCTCTTTAGATACGTGGGAAACTCCTTTAACGAGCGGTATAAAATCAGCATCATTTATGGGTGAAGGCTCACTTTGATAGGCACTTTAGCAGAAAACCACGTGGGTCTCAACTATTCATAGCTCGATAATTTCACACATCTCTTTTACCAAGCAGATCAAAAAGTGCCGAATAACCAAAGAGCCTCCACTTAACAGTTTAACAGCAAGACTCTTCTCCCACATCAGGCAGGACCCCGGCCATTACGCTGGTTAATTATCAGCATCGGCTGATACAGCAACAATCGGCCATTGGCAGTTGGTTAAAAATGAGCCGGTATTTACCGCCGATAATTCCCTTTAAAATGGGACCTGCATACTTAACTTAGTGGAATGTCTGCTGTATGGAATTATTTTAACGTCAGCAAAGACGACGTTAGAAATGCATTTTAAGAGCATTGCTAAAATTTCACAAGGAAGATCTACTAATAAACGGCTGAAGAAGAGATTCTGAAAAACAAATCCGTTCCAATAAAGAAGGCTGCTGTACTGCTGAATAACACGAGTCCGTCAGTAGCGCAGTACAGTCTGAAATCAAAGGATATTACTCGAAAAATTACGGACTTTATTACAGTTGATGATCAGCCCTTCTCTGGTATAAATGTTATAATTACATTAAACGTATACAGTTATAAAATATAGGGCTCTGGGACTGTTGTATGCCGGATTTTGTGTCGTCATACCAAAAAATAAATTTTCATATTTTTGTAACGTAATTTATTTATTTTAAACATAGTTGGGTGTAGTGTCCCTTTAATCCTATTTAAGCAGAACCCCCCAAACAATCGGTATCGGTGTCATTTCTCGAAATGATCGGCTATCGGTATCGGCCAGTAATTTCCTTATCGGTGCATCACTATTAGCAACTTACGCAAAATTACCGTGAACATAAAAGATACTGCGACGCGACTGCGCAGCTCCAAAATACATTAAATAAAAGACAAAGCGGGGATGGGGGGTGGAGCACACTGATTGGACCTGTTAGAAATGTGTAGTATCGTAGCTAAAGTCAATCCCACCCCCACTGCTTCGGCCCCCGAAGGGGGAAATAAATAAACGAGAATGCAAGGAGTCACAGATTCTCGACAGCGCCGGTAAACCCGTCTTCCTAGATAATAGCCAGAGAGCCACAGTGCACCGGTGATTTATTGCTTTTGGCATATCAATTACGGCGCCCTGCACAAGAAAGAGCGACTGGTACTCAAACGGAATTTCTACGCGCTGCATTTTTAACACGTGGGTCGCATATTGCCTGAACCACACGCAGCACCACCCCGCGCGCGCCCGACACGCCCCGCCCCACTCCCAGCTTCTGTGGAAACTCGCGCGCTACCCGTGCAAATTTGGGCGTAGCGTCTGGAATGAGGCGCATCTGGTTTGGAGGCGTTAACGACGACGGGTCCCCCAGGCAGGTGCCGTCCTATAATTATCCGTAAAGACAGCAGCATACCTGTGTCTTGCCGGTTTTGCGTAAAAAAAACTGTAAAGTGACACCAGGGAGGGAAAAAAAACTAATCCAGAGCTGGGGAATGCTGTGTTTAGTTAGACAGGGTTGAAGGCAGTAAATCAAATCCATACGACGACTCCGTCTTTACAGTTTTGTTATATAGATCCCTTATAGGAAAGGAAAAACTGTATTCACACAGCTTCCAGAGAACCTGTGCAACAGATATATTAGTGGCGTTAATGACCGTTACAGGCGCTCCCCACACTAATATTGTGTGAAGAAAAAGCTGACATTGACAAAGCCGGCCCTGAAAATGAAGGAACTGCACAAAAAGGCGATTCAATACGAGAGTCACTTTTACTGACAATATAAATCAAGTCGGGACTGCAAGCTTTGGAGCCCTACCAAGGGAGGGAAGGCAGCCAGACTAAACCACAGGGCAGCTGGAATCACTAGGCCAGGAGGATGCCTTTCTCTGGATTGTGGTGGGGGTGTGCATGTGTGGCAGGTGCCTGGGAGACTGCCCCCTCCAAATTGGGGTTACATGCCACGTGGCAGGTGATGGACTATCCCTTTGCACAGCTCATTTACACATTTGCGCTGCAGATCGGGAAAAAAAATTCTTTAAGATTTATGCCTGGTATTCGGGGCAGTTGCAGTGGTGGGGGCGGGGGGAAAAAAAAAAAAACAACACACACACACACACACACACACACACACACAGTTTTGCTGTACCTCTAACCCTTACCCCTAATTACATCTTACTCAGCTGCCCAGGGGTAGGCCACTGGGGTAGAACAAGGGGTAAGTAGATTCAATGCTAACAATCTTGTTAGCAAGCCAGACTGCCTGACAGTAACAGATACTTATTAAATACATATCATTGTCTAATGAACGAAGGGTGTCAAAGTGTGTATGTGTGTGTGGGGTGGATACTCTAGAGAACTTTTAGCCTGTTGGGTTTGTCATCACAACCCATTCCCAAGGCATAAACTGCCCAATTAATGATTAATTATCTATACTGGTTATACCTTCAGATTCCCCCACAGATGCAAAACACCACATCCAACCAGCATCTGTTCCATGGGACACCAGAGGAGCGGGCGCTAAACATGCACTTAACTAGAGTAGAGATGCATACCACGCAGTAAGCAGCTGCCAATTGATGGGAAAATATCACAAAGACTGAGATAATGAGGTAAGTAAGAGGCGAGCATAGAAGCCTAGGGAGACAGGGCCCTTCAGGAATTCAGCTCGACACCCCAGTATTAAATCTATGACAAATTTATTTCGAGACTCTCTCTCCTCTCACACCGAAGCATTCCCAGGAGCCTCTGATTATTATTCATTTGCTTGACTGGTGTGGAAATTTGACGTTTAGGAAACATCTGCACCCGGTTGAAGAAACTCCATCAATGACCCTCCGCTCTCCGGCTGCAGGTAGGATAACAAATCTGACACGCACGCTGTCGCTAGGGCTTTTTTTTTTTGCTGGGGGGATAAATTTACCAGCCACATCAAGGTGACTGCTGGGTAAGGTTGACTCCTGGAAGTAGGGAGAACAGAGACACTTTATATGAACACCGTGGGTTACATATACTGACACTATATATTTTTAAATAAAATGTCATATAAATGTCACATAAAAGCCACTATTACGTAATGACAATAAGGGGTGACTATAGTGATGATGAACACTGAGTGACAGCGTGATGATGATGATGGGAAGCATGAGGGATTTACCTGCATGAAGACAATATATTGATTTACTCTTAACACTCCCATCCTGCAACCGGGATAAGAAGTTGATGGATGGATGGATGGATGGATGGATG
>JAAGVU020000108.1:535266-545614 GCA_011763525.2 Mormyrus iriodes | reverse complement strand
ATATTGATTTACTCTTAACACTCCCATCCTGCAACCGGGATAAGAAGTTGATGGATGGATGGATGGATGGATGGATGATTCACCACTAAAGTTTTTAATCAAATTACATCTATTCACTGGGATGAAAAGGGCAGCAGATAATAAAGTTAAAATCCTGTAAACTAAGGATGGCGTCGGGCTTCACGTCGGACATTATTTAATGATTTAGCGAACATTCTTGTCCAAATTGTTGTACAAGTGAGGATCAGACAGCTGTGTCAGACAGGGTCTCAGGGGCAATTGGGGTTAAGGGCCTTGCTCAAGGGTCCAACAGACATGGGATTTGAACCAACAACCTTCCAATTACCGGAACAGAGTGCTAACCTGCAGAGCCATGCACTGCCCCATGTGCCTGACAGACTGCTGTACTACATAAGACTCGTGCCTCCCCAGGCCTGTCCCACTAAAACTCTGGTCTCTGATCTTACTGCTTACATGCATTTGAACAAAAATGGGAAAAAGATGGGCCTATCGCAGTTACAGCCCACCACGGAAAGCAGCTTTGGTGGTGAAATTAATGCACCAAGGTCATTTGCGCCGAGCAGTTTTAAAGCAACGGCAGAAGCCTGGGAAAGCCAGCAAATTGCGCATGATCCACAAGTGTACCTGGGGTGACTTGAAATCTCACCATAAGATCAGATACTTACAGGCTGGGGGGGATCTTTAAAAGGTACCCCAATTGCTTTGCATTTCTGTCTGTGCTTTTGGCACCAAAAATCAGTCATGACTACAGCTCCTCGGCCCGTCCTGCCACATCCAACTGACTACCAATATTTAGCTCATTTGTGTGCTCACTGCAAACATTTACCACAGGAGAAACAAATTATACAGTGAGCAGCCTATCAACACACTCTATAATTATCAAAAGGTCAAGTCTGGGGGGGATGGTTATGATTGTGTTGCTTTGTTTCTTAAAATTTGCTACTTTAATAACCACCTGTGTGACCCCCTGAGGTCAATAAAATTGGGGAAGGGGGGGGTTAGAAAAGAATGGATATAAAATTTTAACAAGGAAATTTGTAGTATTATCCCTACAGGCATCGTAAATTGTCACAAATGTTGAGAAGATTGGAACATGGGTCACAGGACAAAGGCTCTACTCTGAGAATCCACATGTTCGCAAGAAGCGTTTAAGGCAAGCTAGCTGACAGAATGACATTAACCCTCAGCCTACAGTATAAATTGGCCACCACAATTCAAGTGGGGCTATTCAGGACGTGAGTTTGGGACCTCATAGCCCTACAGCGCTACGAACAAGCATATCATAAACAAAAAGTTACCTCACAGTGGGAAAACAGCCACAGTCATGCAATGAGAAGGGACCTTTGGCCCCTTAAAGGCTATTTGTTCCAACCCATATCATTCCCCTTCTGGAGGTGGAAGCTGAAGATATATGATACTACAGACCTGGGGCCTAGGAGTAAACAACAGGGAAATCAAACAAAGAGAGGAAAATGGTTTCCGCCTTCTACCAAGAAAGGGTTCAGTCCTGTCAAACTCGAGCAATTAAGCAGCTGCTACACAAGACTGAAAACCAGACCTATTTAGAGAGTTCTCTCAGTGAGTGTGCCACGGTGATCAGCAAAGCAATTAGTTCTCCACAACACTAAGTATAGACAACACGTGAAGGATCGGGGCCTGTGGCAGACCAACGTATCCGTACCAACCCCTGATAGCCAAAGACATGTCTGCATCCACAATCATATAAGTTTTGCTTCCTATGATCAAAAAACATGCACGAAACCAAAGTCGGCACATCAATGAGTAATGCCAATAGCCGATGTATCCAAAACCAAGTCTATATATCATGACAGCGAGAGAAAGCAGTGCACATGCACGTGCTGTAAATGATCTCAACCAGCAAAGAACTCCACCCCTTCCCACACAGCCAGGGGTACACTGAGGCTCCTTCGCCAATGACTCACATGCAAATTCCTCACCTCGCATTGGCTTTCACAATTAGATGGGAGTTCAGATATACTTAGAATACCAGAACACATGCATGTGCGCACGCACACACACACCCCCTTCCGGTTGACTAGCATGATCCCACACATGATGGCTGACTAACAGAATCCTAGAACCCACAAACCTGTAGTTAGTGGCCCAGCTGTCTGACCACCACACCATCCCACAGAGGTTGAAAGCACTGCTCACACTTCAGAACTTGCACCAACATCCTGCCCAAAAAGAGCCCCAGTAGGGACGGGGCTGTTTGCAGATGCAGTTTCTCAATGCAAACTACTAACAATATATTTTTTAAATCAGAATCATTTTATTCACTAAGCACAAGAAGTACAAGGAGTTTTGGAGGAGGTTCATGAATTAAACATACAAATTAAGAAAAAAAAAAAAAACATACAAGTTAAAAAACAAAAGTGGTGTGTGGTTAGAAGAAAAACTGAAGTAATACTGCTTACCTTCCAAATTTGAACAAATACAAAACCTTACCATGGCACATGGTACAGCAGCTGTAATGAGAAGGCTACAAGTTTCAGAATTTTAAATGTAACACCTGTTTTCTGCTTCAGGTGTATATCAGGTTCTAACTGTGGGGGGGGTACAAAATGTGCTCAGTCTAGGGGCTTATGGCAAGCCTACACCACGTTATGCAGTCACTTAAAAAATGCCTCTAACTGTCCCAACTAAAGTGACTCACAGTAGTGGGGGGGTAGTTTACACTTTGGTGACGGACATTCCGATTACAGGCTGAAAGGAATGGGGGAAAAGGCGCCACGGCCCCCAAGATGGGAACTAGTAATCTGGTTCTTTTACTGCTGAACTGACTGTATTTTCAAGACTTCACACCAGCATTGTGCAAATCAAAAAGATCAAACAAGGACCGGATATTCGAGACACACATCGGTCCTCATTTCTGCAACCTTGGCGGGACAACCAGCCACTGATGGCCTTCAGTATACAGCAACAATCCCAACTTGAACGTTGACAGCTCAGGTCACAGGAGATACGTAGCTGTCAAGCAGCAGACTGAACCTAAACTGCTCCAGCAAAAAAATTGCAGAAGAGTAGGGCAGTGACCACTGAATGTTTTGATATTGGATTTTTCTTTCAAAATTGGATTATTCTACATCATGATATTGTCTTTATAAACTAATAATTCACTGTAAGATCAAAAAAAAGTGTTGTTGTTGAATATATTAATGAACAACATACAGTATTACAGAACAGCACATATAAGCTGAATGATTTTATTGCAAAAATTAGCATCAGTTAAATCATTCAGAAGATATTCTGCAGTCTTTAACCAAAACCTGGCACCTCTGAAAAACATTACGATGCCTCATGGTTATTTTACAAAGCATACTGTTGAAAAAAAGGACTACCATTCCATTTTTTTTTTTTGCACATTTCACTGCATACAGAACCACTGTGAGAAAAAAGCCAGACCTGACTGTTTTTGCAGTTATTGGCCAGCTTGATTTTCTTGCCTTCTCTCTGCCATTTTCTTCCTCTCAGTTTTAACAGACATGCCACAAACATCTTCACTGCCACTACTGCGCTACAGAGTGAGAATGGAATGTTCTGTAATTGTAGAAATGCCAAAGTAACTGCTATAGATTAACATGCGTTTTTTTTGTAATGTTGGTCTTTTTTATTTGTAACATTCTCATGTTTTATCAAAATGATCAGTTGTAGGGCAGGGAGTGGGCATTTACAAACAAGCTCGGCCACCAGCCTGAGCAAGCAATTCAAAAGATGCTGTAGTGTGTTAGTCATCGGGAGGAGAAAAGGGCTGATGACACTTTATAGATGGAGGGAAGGGGGATGCTGACCAGAACTCTGGGGCTCTGACTGAGCAGATGGTGCAAAGGTTCAAGGGACGGTTGGCAGTTTCACTACATATGACTGCCGGAGAATTAAAGGCTTTGGAAACAGGCCGTCGGGCTTCATGCGCCCCTGCCGAAACTCCTACAGTTGCAGAGCAGCAGCTGTTTATAGCTGTTAGAGAACATAGCAGACCACCATACGTCTGTTTTAATCCTATTACCAGATGCCAGCTCCCATCAGAAACCCCTCCCGTACTCGATCCTAGAGTAGGCTGTAATTACCATGTCTGGATAGAAGCAGAGGATAACAGCGTTCTCCTGGGTGCAGGAACTTTAGCCGCTGTGTTCCACAATTCCTGTGGCTCGTTGAAGTCTGGCATAAGGTGAAACTACCCTGCTTCAGTCACCCCCTTTTCCTCCACCTTGGTTTCACTAAACACAGCAGCACACACAGAATCACTAAACCCAAAGTCGTCAAATGAACCTTGAGCCTAACTTGAACCTTCTGTTCATTCTCAGAAGCTTTCGAAGGCTCTGTTGCTTTAATTTGTCCATCTCCAAAAACAGGGCCAGAACGTGAAAGCTTGCTCCCAGACCAGGGTGACACTTGGACCAGTCCTGATCCGCTTCAGTGTGCCAAATCTGAAATGGCCTAGGGCCGTGCAAATGCCAAAATGGACTCAGGGAAATCAATCAATTTCTAAAAACATTATGGCATTTTTGGCAAAATTAAGCAGGAAAATATAAGTTTTCCAGCTGGTTGGCTGCATGGTGGTTCTAGATCCTCAGCTCGGTACTGACCTTTGCAGTGAAAGCCTTTTATTTATTCCAGTGCTGTTTGTGCCAACACAATTACACCAGACTAATGAACAACCAGCAGAGATGGGGGAGGGCTGTAGAAATTCAGTTCTCTTAGCCTTTTAAATCTAAAGGCTAGATTTGCATCTGAGATATAAAGTCTTAATTAAAACCCAGATGCAAAAGCTAATAACGCTGGCGTACAAAATAAAAATCTACACGATTCACCACTGATGTGACCTTTGACGTGAACCATGGCACACAGATTTCAAAAGGGACAGATTACCAGATGGCGCTGCAACTCTCAAATGCATAAACGGAGCAGCAAACAGACGCACAAGAGGATGGAGATCACCAGAAGAAAAAAAAAAAAAACCTGAAGCTATTCCAGCTTGGACAGTAACATCTGGTTCTCTTCTGGACTGCATCATGTTCTGATTGGCTGAATGACATCACATGGCAGGCCACAGAGGGTTAGACCCAAGCAAGTGACCACTCAGTAAAGGGGACAAATAAAAGCAGCATGAGGATCCTCTTCATATGGTGCGCACTGCGGCTTGCATGAGTGCATGTGCGCATGCGTGTGCTGGCAGCAGAGATTGCGCTCGGTCCAGAGCCAGCTGAAGATGTGGTCTTCATTAGTTGAGCGACGGCACACTATTCCAGCTATGTTTTCTCAACACCACGGGTGGAGGTATAGCCACTCCGGAGTTCAAAAATCAAATGTAATTTCGTGTGGAAAGTCAGCAGTCTTCCCACCCCTAGACTTGAAAACAATTTCCAAGGGCTTAATTTAAACACTTAGGACCATTAGCCATCCTGTGATGCCCTACAAAGCAGCAGAAACATGGTAAAATTATACAGGAGGAAAGTAACCCAGGCCTGAATGCACTATATTTCAATCAATGCAGATGCCAATGAAATCCATCCACCCGAACACCTGTACTGGGAAACTGTCATCATACATCATGGATATTCATTATCATTTCCTTTGCCAGTCTGTGAAAAAACAAGCAGAATTTTTATCCAGCTGCATTTTAGTCAGTCAATCAACTCAGGTTACAAACCCCTCCAATGGGTAAACATTTGCATGCAGAAACTTGAAGCTAGGCTTGGGCAGAGTCTCATTTTTCATATCGTCATACCGTGCAAACATTACACCGCGGCATATGGTATTTTGATGGCATTTTTGAAAACAACGCTATTCCGGTATTTTGAAATATCCACAATAACATTTGTCTAGCATGCCTACCGGTGCCACCACAACACTTTTAAAACCTGACCGGTACTTTTAAGAGGGACAAGAAAAGCACAAAATGAAGGTCAACGATATTAGTGACTTTTTTTTTTCCAAGGCAAATGTGATACGTGTCCAGATATGGGGACTTGGGGCTCGCTGCCGCCTGGAGCACTGATGGGATTTTGTGGGGGGTCCTGAGATATGTAACCCCCTAGGAGAGGGGCAGTGTAATTCTGGAGGGTACCTGTCAGGCAACGGAGCATGTTGGGCCGGTACCAGCCCTGTAAATAATGTAAAGAGTTCCCTGTATTTTTCATGTCTTGTGGTGTAATTGTGCTACATGCAATGTCATGTGTAGTGTTAATGTAAATTTTTGTATATGGTGTGGTGTTGGAGTGGTTGGGACAGCCAGCACAGTAGGCAATGCGTGTCAGTTGGCGTTCAATGTTTGTCCTTTTAGGGGCTGCAAATAAAGAGGGCTCCCGCTAAACAAAATAGCCTCAAATGCTTCCTGTCGCTGCAATGCCTGTGTCTGCCTGTTATTACAATACACACACACACACACACACACACACACACCCCTACCATAATATGTAGTGATATTGAAGGAGAACGTATTTTTAAATGAATTAAAGCAGTTCAAAAATCAAAAAAGTAACTTCATTAAAGTAATTTTTAAAAACAATGCGTCAATTCAAAATATTAATATCAACGCTCATGCACTACGTCCACTAATTGTGGCTGCCCTAATCAAAATTCATTATCGTTCTTTATCCACAAAACTACCACTAGATAATGCCCCATTCATAACTTGCAGTTTAGGAACAAAGAGGGTAATAAGGGCAAAAAAAAACAGGTCAATGTGAGCAAACTTCCAGTGATTTTATTTCAGTGATATTCCAAGTAGTTCTCACTCGTGGAGATGAAATAATGGGGAAAAAAAATATTTTTTTCGAGCACGGATTATAAATACTAGCGCCACCACGTTTTTGGCACATAAATGACCATAAAATAAAAAAATTAAAAATTATAAGTTAATTTAAGCCATTTTGCCATACATTTGGTAGTAAAATGTTATGGATGAAAAGTACGTAACATACTTTGGGAACAGCCTCCACACTGAATCATATGACCCCAGGAGAGCTTTCAAGATGGCGTTCAGGTCGCTAACAACCCGAGGTATGTATACAAGGGTTAAAAAAATACAAATACAAACTAAGCACTTAATTTTACTTAACGTCCTGGTGTCAGAGTGACTTTTGAGTGAAACACAGCCACACTTTAGCCCATTGAGATTTAGGATTTTATCTATGTTTATGGTGGCTACTAGCATCTGCTGCAAGTGCAAGTGAAATATTAACTAGTGATGGCGATAGTGTCGCCTGAGCACCAGAGGGCAAATATTTCAACTGACAGCTCAGGCATTTAAGTAACACCGACACCTGCGTTGCGGTATGGTGTGGCACATACCGACTGCATGGGAACCAGTGCTATATTGGCACCAGCTTTCGGTACTCAAGCCTACATCCCGTATGATAAAAATTCAGGCAATTTTGTCACCAAGCTTTCAAAATACCACGGGTGTATCCAAAATGCCAACGGCACATCGAAAATACCACAGGATATCGTATTACTTCGCTTGAATCTACCACCACCAGGTTACGAGCCCACATCCATATGAACAGTGCGACCCCCACTGTCCGAGATAGGATGAAAAGTATCTAAAGGCCCATTAACGGTAGCAGTAATCATTAGAACAGAGGAAGCCATCCTATCCAGTCATTTCCATAAACGTTCATCATGTTCCCATCATTCCCCAACCTTCAACAAAGCGGTAACAGTGATAGGAGGGGGGGCAGCGTGGGACAGATTCAGCTGTACTCCGAATAATGATTGGAGTTAATGAAATAGATCTTAACTGTGGGAAAAACAGAGTTAAGGCAGCACTGACATCACACCCAGCTTTGGGCCTCGAGGGCAAAAGCGATGCATTTTTGTCTGCAAAGCTGGGGGCGGGGCACCACTTGGCTGCACCACACATGTTCAAACAGCACCCTACTTGTTCGTTTGGAGCCAACTTTCACGTCTCTCCGGTGACGCCGGCTTTTCCGCTGCCGGGCCGCCTCGAATGTCCCGCGCCACTGTCGGTTCAGCAGAAAGGCATCCGCTAATTTTGGAGAGTGAGAGTGAGCAACAGGAATAGGGCGGCCCTGCTTGCAGGTGACACCCTCATTCACTTCCTGGGTGAATAACAGCCTGAACAGCACTTCTGAGTTACCTGCCTAGTTTCACTGTGAAAAGATTCATTTTAGACTTTAGAACCTCTGTGGTGATATTTTGGGTCCCTTCACATATACAGGAAGTTCATCTGCTGCAGTGCTGCTGGGGAAAGGTGGGGAGCTGCAGTCCCAGTAATACTGCCCTGACCCTCAAAACAAGTAGAAGTGGGAGATCAAGGTAAGGGATGCAGCATGGCCCTTAACAGGACAGGCTGGCGCGAGAAGCCACCAAGAACAGGAGCAGCCCAAGGGCTCCTTAAGCGAATATGAAAGAACAGACCCCTGGGACAGAGCGGGGTGGAAATAAAGGGAGGAGGAAGCCAGGCCTCACTGCCTGACTCAGACGGCGCACCCTCAGCCTATCAAAGGACAAATTCTCCCCGCTAGTGTTGTGCCAGCCTGCTAGCGCCCCTTCAGGATGATGCAAAGCCCATTATGAGGTCCAGTAATGGATAAGCAGAGCCTTGCCGTTGGCAGGAAATTGTCTGGGCCTTGGAGGAAGCAGCACCGTGATGCGCTTGCAAAAAAGGCAGCTTATCTTGTCAGAGTCACAGAGCGTATCGGGGATGAACATGGGGACCAGTTGAGGCCAGCCTCTCCCCCCGGCAGACGCAGGAAGAGCTGCTTGAAGAGGGATGCATCTGAGCAGACTACCTAAGACCCCCTTCCATGCCCTACCCTGTCACCACCCAGGAGGGTTCAAGGGCACATAGGTATACAACAGGCCCGCGTGCAACAGAATCAAACAAATCAGACCACAGAGCAAAGAAACAAAGAAATAATTATATAACACACAAAAGAACTGGGAGACCTGGATGTTACACCTACAGGAACTTTCATGCCATCCCATTCTATACCCATAGGCATCAATATGGAGTTAGTCCCCACTTTGCTGCTATAACAGCTGCCACTGATGTTGGACGTGAAGGCCTGGTTCACAATCTGCGTTCCAGTTCATCCCAAAGGTTTTCCATGGAATTGAGGTCAGGGCTCTGTGCAGGCCAGTCAGGTTTCTCCAAAGTCACCCAACCATGTTTTTACTTTGTAAATTGGAGCACAGTCATACTGGAACAGAAAAGGGCCTTCCCCAAGCTACTTCAACAAAATAGAAAGCATAGAATTGTCCATCAGCATTAAGATTTCCCTTCACTGGAAATAAGAGGCCTAGCCCAATCCTGGAAAAATCCCATACTATTATCCCTCCTCCACCAAACTTTACAGTTCGCACAATCCAGTCAGGCAGGTAATGTTTAACATCTGCTAAACCCAGACTCGTCCGTCAGACTGCTAGACGGCACTTTGACTGCCACCAAGAACCAGGCCATACCGCAAACTGCCGGTTATCCGTTGTAAAGTATGCGAGCCGTGAGTGTGCTGACATGGCCCTGCTTACTAGAAGGGCTGAAAACGTGACCAAACCGAGTTGGTTGCATCACCACCAGCTGATTGTTGAAATGCACAGAGAGACCGGTGCTCTGTATATGGATTATCTGAAGGAAAAAGGGTATATTCTATATATTATTCATTACTAGTAGTATCGCACAGCGTGATGTATTGATGCATTCCCGATAATTCAGAACTTGAAGATTTCCAACATCCTACTTAAAAATGTTCTATAGAACAGCTGAATGAAATGGATTGGTAATGCAAATTTACACAATTCTGTGTAAACGCTAATTCCACTAAACATTTGATGCTTACCTAATGTCGATTTCCACACATGCTAGCAGAAATTATCAAAAAAAACCTGTACATAGTAAATTACGATGTACACCATGTGAACAGTAAATACTTCAGCTATATGTCATTTTTGTGCTCCAAACTCGCCAACACCTTTACCGAGCCGACCCTTCTGCAGTGGAAAACTGCTGGAACCATGCTGGATCAAGTCTCTCTTCATGGTACGGCTCTGTTCTTGTATGCCAGTGAAAAAACACCAAGAGAAGCCCATTTCATCACTCCATAGAACATTTCCACTGCTACAGACAGACAGACGGACGGACGGACGGACGGACGGACGGACGGACGGACGGACGGACGGACGGACGGACGGACGGACGGACGGACGGATGGATGGATGGATGGATGGATGGATGGATGGATGGATGGATGGATGGATGGCTGGACAGATGGACGTGCGCGTTGTGCCCCTGACCACCAATTTTTCTCCCCTTAAAATTGTTCCCACTTTCAGTTATCCAAAA
>JAAGVU020000108.1:508079-532755 GCA_011763525.2 Mormyrus iriodes | reverse complement strand
CCACTGAGGCCCCAAGGATTCAGGGGGCCCTCGTGGGACAGAGGAGAAAATGGAGAGGAGGAGGAGGTGAGAAAGAGGTTAGCTTAGGCCCCGTGCCATCTTACACTCTCCCCACCGAAGTCTATTCCTCCATGTGTCTTGAATTATGGGCCCTGTCGGACACTTAACAGCAAACAAACTGTGACCTCCTGAACACAAAGCCAGAGGTTTCCAGCATCTTTAAGGTAGTCAAAGACACAATGACGACAAGAAGATAAAGAGCCGCACCACATGGGCCAAGAGAGTCGTCTACCAGCGTGCAGGAATTCCCCTGAATCACCTCCAGATTTTGGGAGGGGGAAATAAGTAATTGGGTGGGGTACACTGGTGCGAAATGAGAGATTTTTTTTCTAGGGATGTAGTGAAGTATCATACCTACAAGCGCAAACTCAGAAAGAAACACACATTTTGATGGTTCGTAATTAGACACTTACTGCAGAAACATGGGCCTTATACCTGCAGTTAAAATTAGAGTGTAAGAATGTAAAGAATAATCAGACAGGAAAGGCCAGAAGGATTGGAGAAGAATTTAATCTCAAACCCTATACATGAGGCTACCTCCACAAAAGCACAAACCATTTCACTTCTGCCCCCCCCACCCCCACTGGCAGGCAGCACAGCATGAGAGGCTGGGGGGGGAACTAGCTCAACATATTTGTGTGCTTATCTCAGCCAGCGCTGTCCAGGTCTGGATCTAGAGGTCCAGGGTTCAGCAGCTTCAGTAAGGCCCAACATTCTGCACTCTCGCATAATTACCAGCCCTGTGAGTCACCTTGCCAATTATTTCAAGTGTCATCCAGGCTACAGTCAAAATACAAGTCCCAAACCCCCAAAAATATGAACTTCTCTGTGGACCAGACTTCGATAACTTTGTGGCAGGCTTTTGCAGGCAGCCTCAAGCCCCACTCCCACCCTCCCCCAAAACCACCACACTTGAGCTTTGCCCATGGGGGCCCAGATTTATCAGTACACCTCACAGAGCTGCTTTTTCCTCAGGCAAGAGCAGTCCTTAAATGCCGTTTTCAATCGCTTTTATTTACAGGCAGGCGCTTGGACTCCTGAATTATTTAAATTCCCCTCGATAAAAAAACAAAAAAAAACAACAACAAAACCTGCAGAGGCAGAGATATCACAATACACTCTGAGTCAGGGGATGAAGGGAGATTCTTGAGTCTCTCATCAAAGGCGGCGCACAACCAACAAGTCTCAGGACTGCTAAAACACCTCAACGGCACGTGTAAAGGGCTTGCGGATCTCCGAGATCCACCTGCACAATGTGGAATCATACGCTTGGTATCAAGGAATCACGACTGTGTCAGAGGCAAAGATTCTGCTACCCCGTGCCCTGAACCAATTAAAAAAAAAAAAATTATAATAATTTGGCACAGAGAACAATGCATCTCACTGGTCCACATAGCATCGAAGACCAAGGAGACCAATGTGAAAGTCGAGATTAAACAAAACTCTTACTCTCAGATAAATAAAACGTCGTCCATGCAGGTGAGGCATCGTGCAGAGGCACAAGCTCACACCGACCGCTCATTTATCACAGTCTAATATAAAAGCTGACTCTCGTGCTTTGATGCTGAGGGGGAGGTACCGGGAGCAGATCAAGCCGCTAATTCGCACCAAGACAACAGAATGTCCATGTGTAAGCAAGCAAACTAACAGATGCGAGGAGGCAGCACCAAACATCACCTGCCATGTGTCTGAAGGTCACGGCTAGAAGCTGGCATGCAGACGTGGGAGAGGATTCGTGAAGGAGGGACCACACCCCAAACCTATGCAAAAAAACAAGGGAAGCCCTTAACACTTCGGAAAAGTGGAGATCTGTGCAATTCAAAGCCTTTTCCAACTTCTTCCAACTTCCAACTCATTACTTCCACACAAGGCAAGGCAAATGGCAGCTCAGAAGACAGATCTGTCTCACAGTACTATGCAAGGGAGGGCTGGGGCACAGCAGAGTCTACAGTTGGCCCAGACCCAGAGCTAAAAATATGACCTGAATGGTAAAATGTGTGAGCGGGGGTGGGGGGGGCTCTGCAGTGTAGAACAAAACCAGTGCTGCAGTGAGACTGTGCTTCCCCAGGCCTGGGGAACATACAAACATCTCTCCCACCTCCCCTCCAGGGTCAAGGGAGCCCAGATGATCAGCAGGCCTACATCCGAACAGGAGGGTGCTCTGCTGAAATTGTGTCTGGTTTGGGGGGGGGGGGACAAGCCGACCTCACAATAAGTTTTCAGAAAAGTATAAAGATTACCAAAATAAATAAATAAACTCGTTACACTCACAAAGGTCTGACCATAATTAAGCATGTTTTAAGAAAACGTTGTTTATTCTCTGTCACAGTGGTCCTGGTCTTCTCCAGGGCAGGAAGGCAGGTAACGCTTGACATTTGCCTGATCTGGATGCCCATCAAAGTGCCACATCTATCAAAAAGTCAGCTGAATCATTACTCATGCAGAATGTGTGGGAATCTTCACCAAATGCTTAAAAGGAACAGCTAAGCTGCAAGTCGCATATTAAAATAAATTAGATATTACACAAAGCTCCCTTAAAATCCCATTCTTTTTTCCTTGAAATGACAGGCTTCAAAACTACCTTGTCTACTATATTGTTTTCAGAAAATACAGCAGAAATGCTTATATATTCCAACCACCGCAAAAATATTATATTTTAAAAAACCTTTTCTAAGGAAGTGGTACTTGTTTGAGCAGGCAGTGGCTGCATGCACCGTTAGGCACGAGCTCAGCGTGTGTCAAAGCAGTGGTGGCATTCCCAGGTAGCTGTGAAAACGGCGCAGACGCATGTGAACATGCACCTAAAAGCGAGACTGCTCCACAGGGGGCTGCTCCACAGCGAGAGGGACACGCACCAGCAGGACTCGCCGGCAACAAGCACAAGCCCTGGGAATGGGACAACCTAGGCAGAAATAACCAGCCCCCCCCAAATAAAAACACACACCTTGGTGAGAATGTCCATGCCTCCTAAGTAAGGTGGACAACAGAGCAAGGCAACCTTATTGGCAACATAAGCAGCTACCTAGGGCTCCATCTGTGGGGGGGGGGGGGCAAGAACACCCACTCCCTCAGCCAGGCATCATCCAGAGTAAGAATATACAACAGACAGTTTAAACCTGAAGAATCCACTTTAACATCTGTCTTTAAGTGAGGAGAGGTTATGATGAAATATATGGACTGCAGAACTTTTGGAGTATCATTAACAATGTGGTGAAGAACAATCACAGAAAAATTACCTAGAAATGATTTAATGTAAACCGGAAACCTGTATTAATAAAGCCTGAATTATAGGCTTGCCTGTTTTTTTTTTTTTTAAACAAAAGGTTACATTTGAGTTTTTCAAAAGCAGACAAATTGACACGACTTTGTACCCCCACCACTTGCTCAGATGCGGTCCGAGCACCATGAATAAATATTATCAATACCATGAAGAGCAATTTATATGCCCGGCGACCATAAAACCCCCAACCACACACACACACACACATCCAGCTGGTTTGTGCGTGTGTGTATTTGAAGCCGCAATCAAAGCAGTAGTTAGCGCCAGATTCTGGAGCCTTCACCTAATGAGGCGGTGGGGGAGGGAAGGGAAAAAACCGCAATTAGGAGCAGCTAACCCACAGTAAGAAAAGGCAAGTCCTGAGACGCGGCAATTAGACTGTGCCGGGGCAAGCGAGCGCAGCGCAGTGTGGGAGACGTGTGCTGGGACCAAGGGTAGGGGAGGGACTGTCCTAGGGCCAAATTACAGGTGCTCTAAAGGAGTCAGCCGGTCAGGCAGTCTGGACCGTACAGCCCGCCGCTTAACGAGACACTGTACAGGTGTTTGTGTTTACAATGCAAACGATCGCAGTCACCGAGGCGCACTGCGAGCCCCGCTTCTGGCTGCCGCCGAGTCTCATAACATGCGACGCCAGGCATTAGTAACAGCAACGCAAACACTGACTGCGGCGATTAATTAAGCCAGTGTAAACGGCGCTATCGCGGCTGCCGCGGGAGCTTATCAGCAGCAAATAAACTGTTCACCGCACGCAAAGTGACCACAGGTTTCACATCACCGCATCCAAACGCTTCCTCCTCGTTGTCTAACATTACTCATCCACCTTCATAATGCTTTAAATAAGTGCACGACATACTTTGATATTACAGTTTAGTCTTCAGTTTTCTCGGCCTTTATAGGCTTAGAGCTCAGTAATAAACGTTGATTTCAAAACTATAGGGATACGATGTAAGGTTACATGGTCTTAACTAGCGTACGGACAAACTATGCATGCAGTGACTGCAGCCTATATGTTGGACGTCTGACTTAAATTCTTTACCACAAAGCAGCAGGGAAGCATACCATCTTCACAATGCAGTTTCGCTCCCACAGTCCATCCAGCTGCAGACGTTTAAATCAAACATCCACGGGGGACCTTAGACAATACTGGATGCAGCGTCTTCAATACGGAAATGATGGATAGCACTTTTCATCTCAGTATGCTAATACAATATCTTGACTGAAGTAATTTCATCATCTGCTTATGTTCCGTTTTAAAACGACAGCCACGTTCATACCCACAGCTGCAGAAAGCCATTTATCAAGCCTAGAATAGCGCATATCAGCACACAACTCAATATGGGTTCTTAATATCCTGGAGAGATAAGTGCAATTAGTGACTTACTTTAATATTGACCAAAAGATTCACTATAAATGTGCAGGGGTTATTTACAAAACCACATGTATTTAATAGTCTATCTGTACTTGCTACAAAACCAATAATTCAACCAGACCATTAAGTATCTGTGTACATTAATTTAATTTTAACCGTTGGGCAGATGCTGTTCCAAACCGTTAGCTTTCAGTTTAATGTATTTTGTAATTCGACTTTGTTTCCAAAGAACGCCTTGTCGGTACAACATCGGAGTTCCACCAGGGATGACATGTAGAAAATTTTGGCCCTGCGTTTGGTCGTTTATTCTTTCATATTATTATATTGATTTTAATACACATAACCTATAAGGCGTAGGTAAAAAGTTTCATAAATTACATTTATTTAAAGGTGCGCTGCCTTTGCATTTCAATACAAGACGACTAATCTTCGGTTAGGTCAACAGACTAGTCAGTTTTGCTTTGCCCTACTAAGCCATTCTCTCCGCACGATGCAGTTACTGGGAGACATGCAGAGATAAAATTGTACCTCATGTGTTTTAAACTGCCCCGCATTAAACAAATCCAAAATGTTCACAAAAATGTATTTCCGATCTTCCAATGGGACCGCATCCATCGCCCTACCAAACGCGTTGCTTCCAGTCCATTAAAATGTAGAAGACTAAGCAGAGTCGGATTGAGCTCTCCGGTTCAGCGATAGTGTCGGCGCCGTGGCCCCTGTCCGAAATCTACACACACAGAACCGTCACTTTGCGCTCATATCTGTGAAACCTCATTTTTACAATTGCATCAGTTCGGAACGCGAAGGCGCAACCAACAACACATCAACTAAACACCGGGATTAACTTTTTTCTGGTATCTTCTGCCGTAATACGTTGATCTTGTACATTAACATATTGTCTAATATATATCATCGACCGCAGAGGTCACAAATTAAAAATCCACAATTAAGCAAAAGCAAATTAAAAATTCTCTTCACGGTCATAAATCTTACACCATACAAAAATCTTTAATACTAATAAACGGTGTCCGCTGCAAGGTATGCGTTGAAAACATGCACACATTTAAAGACTGTTCTAAATCTGTATCTGACAGGCAGAAACTACTTGCAAATCAATAATATAACTTTAGGATCTGTAAATAACCAACAAGCCCATATTTAATAAGAACGGAATTTCACCAAACCCGAAAGCACTTACAGCTACATTCATATAAACTTTAGCCAACCGAGCGGTATGCCAATCATAACACTTAGTAGACAAATTAACCAAGACGTCAGCAGCTAAAAAGAAATAACGCAGGCAGAGGGACGTACGATCTGCACACCGACTCAGATTGCCACGGAATCACTAACATGCTGGAGGGATTTAGTAAGTAACTCGATCGATACTGCTTAAGTCGGACAAGTGATTAACAGCAAGTTCAAAAAATTACGGCCACTGCTGGCTATAAAAAGGCTATAATAATAGAGTAATAAGGTCATTGATTGGGACAAAAAAAGACGATCAAGAGGTCCCGTGAGAAATCAGTCACTCCCCCAGCACATAAAAATAAATAGTTTGTAGCCTAACCCGGGGTGATGGAATAAAAACATTGATTTCAGGCCTGTCCAAGACCACATCCTGTTTGTTTTGCCGTAGTTTATAACATTTCGATACAAACGCGACGAGGAGTTTACGCTGAAGCCGACAGTCTAGCCGAGGAAGATGCCGAATTGGGCAGTGGGTGTTCAGTCTTTGGACACGCCAGACTCCGCACACCAGCAGCGTCCGCATGCCATCGTGCTTTTACGAAACAGAAAACACTGACATCTCTACAGTTTTCGAGTAATCCACACAGAAACTGCATTAAGTCGCAAATGTATTAAATACCGCTTATAACTGTGTTAAAAAAACGAACACACCGTTGTTTGTAACTATACCCAAAATAAATGGGTTTGGGAGCAGCTGTATGCTTGGAATTGTTTTAAAGAAAATAAACCTCATTTTGGTTAACTATTGCTGCTGCGTTTTATTTTCGGATTAAAGAAAACAGATGAGCTCTAGGCGAATTAATATCCAAATAAGCGAGTGTCGGACGGCATCAGCGGCGCTTCTCGGGGATTCCGCAGTGAAATGATTGCATTCCTCGGGAGCCGGGGAGGCTGAGACCCTGCGCGCAGCTACGAGGCGACCTACGGCTGCTTTAACGCCAACTCCCGCAAACAGTTTCAGGGGCAAGCAGAGACCGCGGACGCCGGATAAAACTGCGGCACGATGGGCGCGGAATGCAAAGTTTACTGCGCCGCGTTAAGGGCTGCTTTGATTGTGAAACATTCTCCCCTGAAACAAACAATCGCTCACACATACAATCACATAAAAATACACACGTACGTACTGCCCGTTCACAAGACATTCCGAAGCCTGTAACAGTTTAAAAAATAGCGTCACGAAAAAAAGAGAAAAAGTCTCAGCCGCAAAAACAGGGAGAAGCCTTCAAAAACGGGGAATATCACCAATTTCGAAACTGAATATTCCTTCAATCCAAAGCAACTTAAAATAACATTTTAAACCACAACAACGCTAAGGATCAACAGAGAAATCCATGCAACACTTACAGAATCACCTCCTTAAGTCAAATATCCTTGCATCCATAGATAAATTCCCAAACTTGCAAACATTCCCAGTGCTGTTGCCGGCGAACCCGCTCGGAGCTCCGCTACCCTCCGCGGCCAGCCTCCAACGTGAATGGAGCGGTATGTGCTGCCGGCTTCCAATGGAAAGGCAGCCTCGCTGTGAGTGACGAACGCCGCGGCGCTACAGTGCCCTCTTTCACCTGTAGGCGGCGTTGCCCAAAGTACTCCGCGAGGGCCTGCGTAAAAAGCCGACGGACTCCACTTAAAAGGGCAATGGCATTATACTATTGAGAATTATTGCAGCGCGACGCCACAGCTCTAGTCAGTGTGTAATTATTAAATTGCTATATGTATTACTTGAATCATTAATCTATAATTCAATATATAGGCATATTAACTAACTGTATAGGTCTGTAGTTTGTTGTTTAATAAATAATTCTTCTTAACCCTAAATTATTACATTATTACATACATATTTATGTATACATTTATATATACATTGTATACATGATATTTATATTCACAGAAAATTTAACAGCGTCCGGTTTGCTTAAGACAGCTTCACATATTGCTGATTTTTAAAATGAAATGTATGATTTTCCAGCATCAGTTTATGGCCATAACTAAAGCGCAGTATAAGAAGTGTCGTAGCCTGGAGGTAAAGGACATGTGCTTCTACACCAGGATGCAGAAGTGGAGCGCAGGGTTATGGTCTGCCCTAAATGACTGACTGCGGGCTTGACGCACTCATACTCCGCGGAGTCACCTGAACCGTCCCTGCTCATCACTTAAAAGGGCAATTTTAAGGTTGCGGTTTTATGGAGGCCCGCTATTACCTGACAACCCTCTAAGAATAATCGTTTCAAAATCATCTATCCATCCATCTTACGACCGCTTATACTGATCAGGTTTGTGCTGATCATTTAAAACTCGATAAAATAAGTGCAGACTGAAAATTTATACTCTAAGACAAAGGCTGCATATATTAAAGCCCGTGAATGAACAAGGCAGAATAAGTAGATGAATACCTTTTAAATATTGTTCAGGCGTGAAGATGTTAACAGGTAAGTAATACTGGCGTTTAATTAGAACCAATGAGAAAAACGTCATGTTCTTTAGAAAGAAATGTCTAAAATTGCCATTATATTAATAAGCATTGTACGTGCAGAAATGAAAAGACTGAACTTGGGGCACCGAGATAAATGAAACATGGGCATACAACACTGGCCAACCGGGACAGTATTGCTACGGGGGCTCTGCGTTCACGCCGCCTTCACGTTCAAGTGCCCCTATACAGTGACGGTGGGAGGACAGCGAAGCCGTTGTTCCCTTCCGTCCCAGTTTATGCTTACCGGCAGTGCCGTGTTTTGTAAAGAAGCTCTTGATAAGCGAACCTGATAAGTTGCTAAGTGACGAACAGTAAGGTGATCCATTTGCGCGGATGGCTCTCTTAGGGCACAATAGTATGTAGGTGTTATGTGACAGTGAATAGTGGGAATAGCACTCTACATCGAGCTTCTCTGATAGGCTTAACTTTCAGTATTAATATATACTATTTTATATATGGTGTCTAGCCGTAATTTGGTGTTTTCATAAGCATATTAAAATGATTTTTTTCGCAGGAAGAAATCAAGAACTTTAATATCCGAGAAAAGAGGATTTGCCCAGTGCCGTTTTCAATATGCTCATAAATCATGTACTTGTCCTTCAAAATAACGGTAACTTCAATCACGAGTGTGAAAAATAAAACTGACACATTAAGGGCTTAGGAAAACATCACGCATTAAGAATTGTCCCAAATTCCCAGCTCTCACATGTGCCCCTCCCGGCGCTGCCTTTCTATCTCTTCTCCCTCGCGGAAATAGGACTCCAGAGTAACGCTCCACCTTGTGCTTGAGCTGCTTACAGCAATTAGCCTGGTGATGAATCTCCGAACATCTGAACGGAGCGGCTCCACTCTGTCAAACTGGCACCTCAATGCTTCATATCCATGTAACCCTGTCAAAAGACTCCTCCAGCGTTACCTGCCCTGGTAAAACCTATCCCTCGTTTTAACCCTCACAAGACAAACTGGATTTGCCAGCTGCCACTGAACATAAACGGGGCTAAAACAAAATTAAATAAAGCTAAATAAAAGGAAAGAATATAGCTTCGATATTGAGCTAATGTAAAATGATGCATGATACATAAACAGTAAACTAGAAATCTATTATAAATAATTCAAGTTCTGTATACTTACAATGTCCTGTCATATTATTTGATATTTATTTTTGGTGACTTCATTAATACCAGTGGCTGCTCCAAGTGGAGGCTGCAAAAAACCTTCCGCTCCACTCTTAAAATTAGTTCCAAAAATGGTAGTTTTTATGCAGTACCACTTGTTCGACCAGGGTTAGCTTGTCTCTTAGTGTGCAATTGTGAGAGCGAGCCCTGCAATGGACTGGCATCCCATCCTGGGTGTTCCCCAACCTTGTGTCCTGTGCTGCCTGGGCTAGGCTCCAGGCTAACTAAGTGTGTGTAAGTGGTTATGTAAAATGGGTAGATGTATTACAATGATAAGCATAGGCCAGCAAAGAACTACAATAGTATTATACCTCTCTCATATTGGTAAGTGTTACAAGGCATAGGATCTCACAGAAGAACATTTTGCAACTATAAAGGCTTCAGTGAATTATATTGGCACTCACTCAGCCCACCTGGACTCATATGCCCCCTGCTGGCACATCAGTGCCACTGCCAACCTCACTGAGGCCAGTCCAGGTGTATCACCCAGTTCACTTATGGATATCAGCAACCACTTGTTGTGACACGCTTTACACGCCCCTTTCACGCCTGGCAAAATGATTAGTTGGCCTGCGTGTTTGTTTGGAAGATGTTTTCATATGGAGATTTTTTTATGCCAGTTATGCCATTGCATTTGCCAAGAAGATATCCAGAGCCTTTAAAAGTACGTGAGTGAGTCTTATTGTTAAATCAGATCCGCTGGTTTGACTTTTGTTTTTAACCTGCGGGACGCTTTCAATCGACGAGTCAATAAATCCTGATTAAATAAATGTTCATCCGGCACAGAAAGCTGCTTGCTGTTTCTCTTCCAAGAAGGTCCATTTCTGGAATATCGGATGTATTTATTTATTCTAAATGAAATGAGGTAGTGCCAAAAAATAAGTCGAACAGATGTGTTTTTTTTTTACTTAAAATGCATTCCTCTGGATACTTTTACAGAACTGACAGATTGTTTCATAGACATCACCGCAGTCAGCCACATTTGGCAGAGCTGGAGTTTATCCGAATAAAAATAAACTCATATAAATCCGACTTTTGCTCTGACGGGAATCTTCCGTAGCCGTCCCAGGCATGACGCAGCGCCGCTTTGTTTCTAACAAACGAGCCCGTCGCATGAGGAAGCGGCACGTCACGATCCCAAGACAGAACAGAGAGGCTGGCATAACGGTATAGCAGCCCTAAATAGGTACCCCAGCAAAAAAAAAGAAAAAAACAAAAAAAATCACACATTCCTCACTGGCGACGTTTTTCAGGCCTCAGTTGAAATAGTGTTTGTTTGGTTGTTAAGTTTACCTGCATGCTTAACAGGGAGGGGGTACAAAAATGTATGTGAAAGTGTGTGGGGGAATTGGAGAAATGAAGAGAAAGAGGGAGAGAGAAAGACAGAGAGAGAGAGAAAAGAAAAGAGTGGACAAAACAGTGAGAAAAAGAAAGGGGAAAGTAAGAGAGGGAAGGGAAGTGGAGAAGGGGTAGCCTGAATGGTTTTAGAACATGGCATTGCCACAGTCCATTGGAAACTGATGGTGGGAGAAATTATTCATGGGCAAACAGGGGGAGATATAATGGTGGCCATCACTCCTTGAAAAGCAAGAGAGGGCATACGACAAAACCGTATATTACAATGCTGGGGAGAGTGTTGTAGACTTTAAAAAAGCATTTATCAGTCCCTGGCTTAATATAGCGGGCTTCTGGGTGAGCCTCCATCTGATTGTAAAGACCGAAAATAGATATGTCTTTGCAGGAACACTTCAGTTAAACAGATAAATAATTAAGTCCCAGAAGGATGAATGAATGCCTTGATTAATTGATTGGTTGATGAGTTACTGGGAAGGTGTAATTATGTGGATTAAATACCCTTAAATCTTTTGAATTCCACGCTGGCTTTCTTCCCACTCAGTGTGTGTATCCTGTAACTCTGTGCTTTGTGTGTTTATATATTGTTATGTTAGCTGTGGCCTCCCGCTGCCGTAGCCATCTGTTGCAGTCCTGCTTACCCATCGAACTGCCGTGCTTCAGTTTCTCTCTCTCTCTCGCTCTCTCTCTCTCTCTCTCTCTCTCTCTCTCACATGCACACATGCTCAAATGTATACAGACATAAATCAACACACCGTTTGGCAAGTAATCAGACGATGAGTCTTTCCTTGAGACTAGAAGATCCTTCATGTGTTTCTAGCAAGAAAAATCCACAACATAGGACTAAACTTTAGCATGACAAAAGTATGAACCCAACAAAAGTGTGGTGCAACATGTAGACCTGTGTCACCTGGTCATCACATACCAGGAGTCCTGGGTGACAGACACTCAGCATTTTACGAGCATCCTCTCTGATCAATATCAGAAAAGCAGTATCTTCAAATCATTCAGTTCTTTAACCAATTATATATGTTTGATATCCAGTGACCTAGACCACGATAAGTGCTTTGAAGAGCAATGGGTGGATGATATCCAATTACAGAGATGGAGAAAAAGACAGGCAGGTAAAGTCCATTTCGAAGTACAAGTATCTCTAAGATATTTTTGAGGTTGTTTTTGCCCTCTGAAGAGAACCCAGAGTTCAGACTTCAGATTCTGGGTCCAAGTGAACGTAACATACTGTGGTAATGAAATCACTCAGCTCACTGCCACCTGTCAGCCAAAGAGCGCATGCCTAGGCCAATCCGCCAAGGCGTGTCTTAATACTCAGTTGCACGGTCACTCGCCTCCCTACGAGCGTCAGCCCCTGTTTTGGTGGCCTCTGTGATGTGCTGCCTTCCCTTTCAGTGAAACAGCCTTTGATGTAAAGGGCAATCCAATATGAGTGATGGTGCATTCTCACCACCTGACCGAGGAGACTCTGCAGTGTTACAGGAGTTAATGTTATGCATGTTATTAAAGAATAAGATCTTCTGAACTTTTGGCTATATCACACACCTATACCAAAAAGCCTGACTTGATGACTTACAGGCCATGACTGTTCGTTCCAAAAATGAACCATCAGCATTTTTTTCTGTCCATTAACCCTTGCTTTACCAATATTTTACCACTGTCCACATTGGGTATAATTTGATTCTGTCACTCCCCCATCCAACTAGGATTTCCCCAATCCACTGTACATTTAACTGCTCACTTTTCCATAGTTTAAATGATATAATATAATGCAGTCTTTATATATTGATATTATGAAATCCTTGGGGCCCGGTAGACTTTCCATTCATGCTGGAAAAACCATTTCATGCATGTTTAAGGCCACCATAGGCATTTCCAGTGCGGATCACCATGGCTACAGCGCACCTTTCCAGTCATCAGGAACTGCAGCCTCCTCCTCCCGAGAATGAGCGCCTGAGTGTCTGTCCTCCTGTTTCTGGAGTGCAGCTTTCCGGAAAATGTCAAAGTCACCACAAAATAGGAAAACAACATGGCTGTCAGATTTTGCGAAGGGGCTAATGGTGCAGGCAGCATATTGGGCATTTTCTTGCTGGGCTAATGGGTATGATCATGAGGGACCCCCCCACTCCTAGTCCTTGGCTCCCAAAGTCCAGACATGATTTTTAATCCATGTCCATCCCTGGATAAGACTTACATTTATTTTCAGCAGGCACTTTTTCTCCAAAGTAACTTACAATTCAGAAATTCAGATCACAGGTACTGTGGTCTAATCCACTGAGGCACACACCACCCCTGTCTTCAGGGGCTGACTGTGTGTCCTGGGGACCAAGAGTTAAAACAGGAACCAGTTATTTATGACCAGTAGGGAGGTGCAGGTGAAGCAGTTTAGTGCCGTAAACTCCACTGTGACATTCTCAGCTCCTCCCAGTTTTACAACAAGGAATCAGTTATTTATTAGACAATAATTACAAGAAATAATTAAAATTCAACCCACACTGTGTATGTTACTACTTACACAAAAAGTAACTCTTTGCTTGAACCCAAAAACAAGTGTAATACGGGTCCCATACAGTTCATTTGGTGTTTTCCAAGGCCACTTATCTGTTTATTTAATCACTTTGTCTTCAAACACTGACTTGGTTGCCGCACCAACCACCATAAATGTCCTTAATATAAGCAAGCAAGCATTGGTCACTGAGATAATTGTATGGTAATGAGGAACTCTCGAACACCATCGCAGGTTGAGGGGAGAGCTGGTTGAACACGATGAATCTGTCACTTTGATAAGACATACCTGATCTCTATGGCATTCGTATACAAAAGATTTGTGGAGGAAGACGAGGACGTTGTGATCATTTCTATGCTGTCCTTGTCTCCCATAATGCAGTGGGGTTATTATTTAATGAGTAATGCCATTCCCTGCTGCTGCTGCTGCTTTAATGGTCCCGCTCCTGTTGCCTAGCACTGGATGTTTTCAGCATTTTTTTCCTCTGTACGGTTTCTCAGATTACTTGTGAAACTGCCTGTCACAAGGTCAAACTCACTTTTGGCCAGAGACACACGCTGGCTGAAGCCTCAGATTCAAACCTCTTGCTTAAGGAGGCAATTCTGTGGTCAGGACAGAACCCCCCCCCCCACCCTCCAAAACTCCCACTCATTTGGATGGGAATTGTCCTGTGAACCTGCAGCTTCATCCTGAGTTGGGAGAATTTAACAGGTTCCAGTTGGATCAGCTGGATGATGGACATCCCATGCAAACAATCTCAGATACTCTAGACCAAAAGTTAACAGAAACTCTGGACCAGCTACAGTATAGTTGCCACGAGCTTTGGTGAGCTTGACCTATTTTTGTCTTCTTCACTTCCTTTTAATACTTTTCCTTGCTTGTTTCTCTTTCTAAAGCTTCTTGACTTCAATTCAGAGAAGGAAACGTTTTTGTTCGGAGAGCACCAAGCATATCTGATCAGGAGCAGTCATTTCCAGCGATGGATAAAAGACATTTACATCTGTTTAAAATGGTGAGATTCTGACACATTAATCACTGGAGCACGGCACAGGACAGCGTCGCCCGCCAGCTAACCTGCCCCCAAACACGGATCGGATTTTTGACTACGCAGCAGAAACACAACACGAGAACAGACCAAGGGCAGCACTGAAAACGACGCCCCCCTCCCCCCCGCCATGGGCCTGCCACACAACCACCGTGGCATGGGGGGGGTAACAAGACCAATGGATTCTTCCCCTGCTCACATCCATGTAACAAACTATTAGATTTATCGGCATAAACTGGACTTTGCTTTCCTGGATTGCAGACATTTCTGTTATAAGTCTACGTGACTCTGCCGGTGGCCTGATGGCCTCATCTATCATGGGATGTGGGTTCGATTCCCACTCCCGGCTCGGTGTGTGCAGAGGTTTGCATGGGATTCCTTTGAGTACTCCGGTTTCCTCTTGCATTCCAAGGACATGTGGTTCAACTGAATTGAAAATAGCACATAACTTTGAGTGCGTGTGCTCTGCAATGGACTAGCATTCCATCCAAGGTGTCCCCTGCCTCATACCCAGCCACTGGCTCTAGATTCACTGTGACACTGCACTGGGCAAGCAGTTATGCAAGTTGGATGGGTGTATCTCTGTATCCAACCTGCATCATTCGCAGTCCAGCAATCTAAAGACTGAAGCACCTAGCTCAGGGAAGCTGTCCAGCTTTAGCCTCATGAACAAGGGGCAAATCTACTGATGATTTCAGCAACATGTATTAATCATATGCATTATGGTCTTCCAGATAAGCCCAAGTGTTCCAGAAGATCTGAGAGATTCCCAGTTTTAGGAACTGCCTCCCAGATGCCCAAAAATGCACAAATCCCAATTAGAATCATCCATCCATGGATCCATGAAAACAGTCCAAGTAGTTCAGGTCATAGAGCTCACGTTGTCAAGCACACGAAGAGACTGAGTTTCTGATCATTGAATGAGGTGCAGTTAGATCTCATGGGGATCCAGACAGGACACAGGTTTCTCCTCAGTTCTCACACGCTGAGTGGGCAGCACAGGGCCAAACTCCTGAGAAGAGAATGAGCTCTTCTGATATAAAGCGATCCAGACAGGTGACAGGATAAAGAGAATATGGCTGCTTGCCTCTTTATCCAGCTCTCACTGCATAAAGGAAGGATGACATGAGGGAATTTACCTGTATGTCTGACCCTGAAGGAAGGACAGAATAGCAGAATGTAGTTCACAATGACACAATTATAGAAGAACAAACTACAGGAGTCATGTGTGAGTTGCTATCTCTCACTGTTGATATATTTAGAGCTTGACTTTGTAAAGTCTGATTGCAAACAGCAATGGATGCTGAACATTGACCCGAGGCGGTGACGTTAAGAAGGAGATGCTGTCGTCCCACCTTCCCATGTCATATTAACCTGGGAGAGAATGCCTGCCTCAGAATCGCCAGCCCGTGGGCCCCGCAAGACGGTGCTATTGCTTTCTTCCTGACGACAGCTTAACCTTTTCTTAAATAAGGCTTCAATAAACAGACAGGGCTGGGATATTGCTATGGATCGCCCCTGCTATTAGTTAAAAGGTCTTAGGACTTCTTGTCGAGTGAGGACGCCTCCCTTTGACTCGTTAATGGGCAGACGTGTCAAGCCGTGCTTCGGTCTTAAGAAATCACATTTAGGGCATCGATCCCCCACCCCCCACACGGAAACGTATTGCTTAATCACGCCGATGGGGCTGTTTGGAAACCACAATGGAGTCTGACTCCAGTGAGGAATTGTGAACATCTGCCCTGGAGACTCTCTCCCTCTCTCTCTCTCTCATTCTCTCTGTCTCTGTCTCTCTATCTCTCTCTTTCTATCACTCTGTCTGTTGCCCTTATTGCAGGAGGAGTCTCACTGAGATGTTAAGCATCCCGGCATCTGAAGCCTCTGACGGTATGGAGTGATACTTCACTTCCAAAAATCACAAACGCGTATCAGTTGTTGGAGCATAGCCGTTTTAAAAGCATGCCCAGATTTGCTTTACATGAACGCACTGCGTGAACATGGCCAGACCTTATACCTCATTCTAATGTCTCCCCTAACCCGTGCTGTGCCCCCTGCCCCCCCTCCTGGTGCCCCTACCCACACCTCAGCTCGCCCCGACCGCGTCTCACACAGTGTCCTCATTAACGCCACATCCGCCACACTCGACACATCAGCTCCCCAATGAGCCGGCAAACAGGCTTTCTGTATGATTCATACCCCCCACCCTCACCCCCACAACACACATGCACACACCTACACGCTTTCAATCCTCCGTTCACGCTCTTCCACTTCAGTCTTCGACTCTCTTTATACCTTCTCCTGTTTTGATGAACCACCCTTTCTGGCTTTCTGCTCCCAGCTCCTTTTTGTTCCTCCCTGCTACGTTTTGGTCTCCACGGTCTTCGTGGCAGGGAGGGCACATGGAGGCCAAGGCTGCATTGACAAAGCGGAGGGAGCATGCAGACCCCAATGTCGTCTTTTAACTCAAACACCCACGGCTAATAAAAAAGGAGCCTGGCAATGCAATGGCAGTGACTCTTTCTCGGGGGGCTGTCTCTATCTTTCTGAGCTGCCTTTTGAGAAAGGCAAAGGTTATCACTGGTAAGATGTAAAACATTAAATCTGCTCCACCTGGGACATGTAAAATGTTATAATAGTTTATTACCTGACGAAAGCATTGGCTAAAATTCAAAAGTAGTGAAAAAGACAAATGGCCTTGAATTATCAAGTCTGAATTATTACAGTGAAAATATCCCATCATGGAGATTTTGCCTACTTTAACTCTGTATTTTCAGTTCCTGAAACAGACCCATTGGGCTTTCTGTGGCCTATCATTTTGTTAAATTCAATGAACAGAGAGATAAAGACAGGAAATACACTGAGACATATGACTGCACCCAAAGTTCCATATGTGACCTGATGCAAGATCACTCAGTCTGAAATGTATGATATTCCTAGTGTCTAACATGGTCACATACACAGACGGTGAGGAATTTCTCTCTTTTTTGTCCTGACAGATTTTTTTCATCACTGAGCGATGCAGCTGTAGAGAGATTTTTTTGGTTTTTGGTCAGGCTTCTGGTTGGATGTGCACTAGAGAAACGTGTCATAGAAGGCTCGTCCTGTGCCCTCTGAAGGGCACACATGCCTGGAGTTCCTGCTTGTCTTCCAGGACACTTCCATGGCAGTTGTGAGACCATGACCTCTGGTTTCCTGCCTCCCAATGTCATCCTTCCTCTGAGCTACTTCTTGGAAGCTACCAGGCACAACTATTCTTAACTGTCATTCCAAGCAGTCAGCATTCCTGTAAAACAGGCAGAAGGGGTAAAGGCCTGAATTACACGGTAAAGGCTGTGGGTGTAATGAACACACCCGGGTCAGGAGGATCACTCACAAGGCTAGGATTATTGTAGCGGCGAGACAAAGAAATACAGAGCCGGCAGGCGGAATCGTAGTCATACAGGTAAGCGGGGTCAGAGCCAGGGATGAAGGGGCACAGCAACCAGGAGTGAAGTCGGTATCCGGAGCCATCATCAAGGGTGTAAGGTCCAATGGTTTGGCAGCCCATCGATGGGACACACAAGGATATCACGATAGGGGTGGCCATGGAGTTAGAGGGCTAAAATGAACTTGGGTAGGAGGAGTGGGAAGATCAGGCAAGGCAAGCAGGGCGGAGTGGAGCTGGACAAAAGACAAAGGTTAAAATGGTCAATATGTCTCATACACAACTCGACAAGGACAATGTAGGGGTCGCACATTCGGCTGGTCCGGCTGGTCCCGGTGGAATTAGGCAGTCAGGTTGGGATCCAGCACATCCAAGGCAGAAACCCAGGCTTGTTCCTTGAGGCCGTATCCCTCCCAATCTATCAGATACTGCAACTGGCCTCGGTGACGCCTGGAGTCTAGGAGGGCCCGTGGAGGCCTCGCCATCCTCGAGCAGGAATGGGGGGGTGGTGGACTGGAGAGGTCGAATCCAGAGCAGCTGGATATGGGAAGACACAGGCCCCACTCTGCAGAGGATTTGAAAAAGGCCGATGAATTTGGGTCCTAACTTATGGTTGGCAGGAAGGCGAAGATTCTGAGTGGACAGCCTGACCTGGCTGCACAAACAGAAGGTTGGGCCGGGGCAACACTGGCAATTGGCCTGCATCTTCTGGGAGGCGGTTTCCCGATGAAGATGGCGATGCACCCATTTCCACACTTGTTGACTGCGGCGATACCGGTCCTCCACCAAGGGTACCTCGGCAGGCCGGGAATCGCATGGGGAAAGTGAAGGCTTATAGCTGAGCATGCACTGAAATGGAGATATGTTTGTGGAGGACCAAATGAGCAAATGACATGCATACTCAGCCCAGGGCAGGTAGCTGGACCGTTACATCAGCTGGGAGGCACACATCAGGTGCAGCATCTCCCCCACCTCCTGATTCATCGTCTCTGCTAGACTATTCATCTCGGGGTGGTAGGCTCAGGACAGACTCAGGGAAACGTTAAGACGGGAGCATACAGTGCAAAACACCCTGGCCGTTAACTGTTGGACACTATGTCCTCTGGGATCCTATAATATTGGAACACCCAGGTAAACAGCAGGTCAGCCAGCTCGGAAGCGGATGGGAGTTTTGGCGGTGGGATCAGCTTGCACATTTTAGAGGAACAGTCCATAATGGTCAAGATAGTAGTGTTACCTCAAGATGAGGGCAAGTCGGATAGCTATATGAGACCATGGGTGAGAGGGTGTAGGGAGTGGCAGGAGGAGGCCGGTGGGGGGTTTGGAAGGCGTCCTGTTCTGGCCATAAATAGGACAGGAACAGAAGTATTGTTCCATATTGTGACACCACCTGGGCCACCAGTAATGTCAAGCGATGAGCCGGGTGATGGCGGCCATTCCATGGTGTCCTGAACCTAGGGACATGTGGATCCATTGGAGTACCTGATTTCAGAGCGGAGAGGGCATGTATGTCATACCTGGGGGACAGGTGGGGGATAGTTCTGCAGGTGGGGCCTGGCATTAGTTGAGCACCCTCAGTTGTTGCTCAAAATCCCAGGTAATGGGGCCTGCAATGCAACATAGGAGCGGAATGGGCACTGGTTCTTCGGGAGTCCATGGGGCATCGTACAGGTGGGAAAGACCATCAGCCTTCACACTCCCTGTCCTGGGAATGTACTTTACCCGAAAGTAAAACCGGGTGAAAAAGAGAGCCCACCGTGCTTGCTGGACGTTCATCCACATTGCCTCCCTGAGCTACTTGAAGTTCATGATTACCTATGTCGTAATTCTGCTCTGCGGGTGTAAGTTTCTGGGAGTGGAACGCGCACAGGTGGACCTTACCAGAAGTGGGGTCCCTCTGAGACAGGATCACACCAACACCCACCTCTGAGGCATCCGTCTCGACTGTAAATGGCAGTGAGGGGTTGGGCTGGCGTAGGACTGGGGCAGAGCAGAACAGGTCTTTGTGCCAAAGGAAAACTGAATCCGCCTCTGGTGTCCAGGATAGCTTGGTGCCCCGAGTCTTGAGCAGGTCTGTCAGAGGAGATGCCATGGAGGTGAAACCCTTAATGAACTGATGATAAAGTTTGAAAACCCCAGAAAATGCTGCACTTCTTTTATGGAATGCGGTCTGGGCCAATCTTGGACAATCCCCACCTTGTGTTCATCCATCTCCACACCTCCGGGTCAGATCCGGTACCCAAAATACTTTGCAGAGGTCTGGTGAAACACTTTTTTTGCCTTTAGCAAATAGGTGATGTTCTTTCAGTCTCTGCAGGACACTGCGAACATGAGTCACATGTTGGTCTAGACTGTCAAAGGAAATTAAGATATCATTGATATAGGCAATAACAAATTGGTGCAGCGTATCACTCAAGACCTCTTCTACGAAGGATTGGAAAATGGAGTATTGACTATTTGCCAATCCATACAGCATCACCGGGTACTCTAACAGATTGGTGGTGGTGATGAACAACGTCTTCCACTCATTACTCGCTTTGATCCAGATTAAGTTGTACACGCTCTGCAGGTCCAACTTAGTGAAAAACTGAGCAGTCCGTAACTGTGAGGGAATGAGTGGAAACAGTTTTCAGCATTTCTTTGTAATAGTGTTGAGTGCCCGGTAATTGGTACACAGGCAAAACCCTTCATCCTCCTTTACGAAGAAGAACCCAGACGTAACGGTAAAGAAACCAGATGTTGATGATTGGATGATACCTTGTTGCAGGGCTACACGGACATATGCTCACGACTTCCACTTCGGGAATAGTGGAATGAGGCATCCCTTAGGGAGGACCACTCCCTCTATTATTGCTCTCAGATGTCTTGATACTGCGGTGGGACGTTCGACACATCTTCGGTTTGTGGACATTCCACTGACAAAACCCTGCAAGGCAGAGCTAGGCAAGTTAGGAAGCATTCTTTTGACCAGCCCTGGATCTCTCCAGTTGATTCAAGGGTTGTATGTCTGCAGCCATGGGTGTCCAAGGATGCCACGTTCCTGCGCCAAGGGGAAGATTATAAATCGGATTCACTCAGTATGTAGAGCACACCCGCATAAGTAAGGGGGCAGTCTGGTGGGTGACCCGGCCAGAGGCCAGTGGTGAATCATCAACCCTCCACACCATAAGTGGGACAGGGAGCAGTTCCAGTGGTATCTGGTGTTGGATTGCAAATTTGGTGTCCAGGAAATCACCAGTGGCACTGGAATCCAGCAGGGCGCACTCAATCACCTGGCCATCTGCCCACTGGAAAGCAACAGGAACGACCAACTGAATTTTAGTAATAAGAGCAGGCGATAGTGCTCTTACCTAGATTGCTTTTGGCTGCTTCGGCTCAGGACACACGGAGCAGGTTCTAATAACGAGTCCTACAGTCCCGCGGTACAGGGAGAGATCCTGTTGGAGCCTCTGCAAGTGCTCTGCTGGGGTCAGAGGCACTCAGCCGACCTGCATGAGCTCAGGATCCGACAATCAGGGTACCGACAATCAGGCTTAGGGAGGGAGTGACATCGCTCCCGAACAGTATTATCTAGGACAATGGACAATCCTACATACTCTTCAAACGAGCAGGTGGCTCCACGGCAATCAATCTCCACCTGGAGTCCGGGATTCAAAGCTCGTCTATACAACATTTGCAGACAGTCGGGGGGTCATCCCAATCCTGCAGCAAGAGCGCGGAACTCAAGGGTGAACTCAGTGGCTGGTTGAGCAGAGAAGAGGACTTTCCTCCCCCCATTCCACGGGTGGTGGCGTGGTGGGAAGAGGAGCAGCCACTGCCATGCCTGGCTGCATCTGTCCAACCAGGTCAGTAAGTTGCGTGATCTGCAACCAGGCTTCCTGGAGTTGGGACTGCAGCTTCACTGGGTCCATGTTGTTCGGCGAGGTATTCTGTAAAGAACACACCCAGGTCAGGAGGATCACTCACAAGACTAGGTTTATTGTAGCAGCAAGACAAAGAAGTAGAGAGGGAGCAGGCAGAATCATAGTTGCAGAGGCAAGCGGGGTCAGAGTCAGGGACGAAGGGGCACAGCAACCAGGAGTGAAGTCGGGATCCGGAGCCATCATCGAGGGTGCAGGATCCAAAGGTTTGGCAGCCAGGGAGATCAGTCTATGAATGTAGGTCGGACCCACGTGGAGATCACGAGAGGAATGAGTGGGGAGAGGGAAGGCTGGGAGGGATTTAGGCAGGAGGAGTGGGAAGATCATGCAGGGCAAGCAGAGCAGAGAGGAGCTGGAAAAAGGTTAGAATGCTCAGCATGTCTCATTGGCAGCTCGACAATACCTTACACTGAGCTGGGGTTTGTGCCAGGCTTAAGTCGACCGCGGCTGATTGGTATTGCTTGGAGGCAGCTGTGTTTGCCCAAGGGCAGGAGGGCGTGACAGTGGGCCTGGGAGGATGAATCTTATGTACCTTCGAATAAGGGACTTATGGCTGGTATTTTACTTCATGCAGACATGGCAGACGCGGCGATTGTGCCAGAATTTTCGTTGCACGGGCTGGCCTTGGACATGGCCTTGAACACGACATAGTGGTGCTGCATGTGAGGCTGTGCAATACTCAAAGATTATTACAATGCGGCGCCTCCGTTCAGTGACGCAAGTGAACCTTGATTGTTCATTGGCCAGGGAAAAAGTAGCAGGAAGTCAAAAAGTAGTTGGACCAAAGATTATATATAAATACCTTTTCTACCCTTTATGATCAGAATGATAACAGAAATGGCTAGTGGGTTTGAATAATGGTTGACTGAGAAAGTCCAGAAATACCGGCATTTATATAATGTCACGCTAGAGGATTATAAAGACTCCCAGATGGCTGCAAACTAAAATAAAATGTGTTAGTACTGCAAAGCCCCATACATGTTTTTGTTTCATTGTTATTATTTTGATTTTATAATTTTGTTTTTATATTATTGTTCATTTTCATTTGAAATCTAGTTCATTTTTGGTTTTCAGTGTACTTTCATTAGTTTTTATTTTAAAGACGTACATCTATTTAGTTATATATTTTACATTAGGTTTTAGTCATTTTATTTATAGGGATAGATGGAAAGTTGTAGGACTACAAAATGTCGCAATGTGGTGCTATTGGTTATTTCTATGGTTAAAATGCACGAGAGGACCAAAGATAATCAAATCATTACTTTAGCTAAACTGTTTAAAAATGGTAACGGGATGTATTTGACATTTCCTTTAATTTTATTTCAGTTGGTTTCAGAAGCAATATTCTGGCTTAGTTGCATGTTTTTAAAAATTTTCAAATCTTATTTTAGTTTATGGAAATGTTTTTGTTTATGATAATAACCCTGCCTTGTATACTGTTTGTGCATAGTACACGGTTAGTTTTTGTGAAATTTATTCTTATAACATTCATTCCACACATCATAAATGTTTCTTTAAACAGCAGCTTTGCTCTATAGTGCCACCCCAGGCCTGGCGTCAAAATATGCGGTTGCCTGGCGCATTGGCGCTAGAAGTAACAATATTCAGAATGGTGCCCAGTCCGGCCACGGTGTGCCACTTTCATGTGAAGTAAAGACCAGCCCTTAACTTGAACTCCTTTTGTTAAAAACCCTACTGTTTAAGTGGGTGAGACTATAAGTTGCTTTGATAAGAGCTCCGCCTGTGCATGAAATGCCCCTCACCAGCTTTACGTGTTTCTCTCTACATTTTCAGCCATCTTATCCATGTAACCCCTTAATCTTTTTGTGTTTGATATGATGTATTTTTTGGCGTTGCTGGTGCAAAGACTCCATTCTCACAAGAGCCAAATTCCCACCTGATCCTGATGGTGCACATTTCTTGCACAGCAGAGAAGACACCTGCACCTTTGCTACCATCCGGTACACTCATGGCAAGGCTTGTGCCGTGGCACTTGCATTAGCTTTGAGGAGGGAAGCCCTTAAACCAAGTCACTACCGTGCCTCCACTCCAGAAAAATACACAGCAGCAGCCCCCGAGATTAGAAGTCAACTGTCTGACAAACTCTCCATTCAGCTCAACGTAAATCAGGAAGTCGGCTGTTTTTGGAGGGCTTGATATCAGCCGCTGCCACACCCGGGCCCAAACGAGGGCCCTTTTCCCTTTTTCTGGCTCAGGAGTCAGATTGAAAACAGCAACTTCTCATCGCTCCTTAGAAACCTCCAGACAGAAAAAGTTAAGTCAAGACCACTTGGATTTCGCAAGGAAGATACTGAATTTTCTCATTCCTCCCCAGCATCAAAACAGAGCCTTTCAAAAAAACATGAAAGCGCCCCCCCACCCCAACAAAAAAAGGCAACAGTAGGATTAATTCAGCAGAGGCTTTGGCTGTATATACCGGCCTGGTGTGCGGACTGCTGGTGCATCAAACGCTCACTCTCTCAGACACAGAAATCTTCAGGTTGGTTGCTCCACTTCTCGAATTCAGAAAGGGAATGCAGTGTCGAGCCATCCAAGTATGAAATTCAATTCCAACGCAGAGGCAGTGTTATTATTAAAGGCCACTATCGCACAAAGCAGACCTGACCGGCTCTCTGGATCGGACCTCTGAATGTAAACAGGGTGTGTGCATTGGGTCGTGCGGTGAGTGTGGGGCGGGGGGGGGGGGGCATCGCTGCCATGGCTGTCCCAAGGGGATTGGTCAGACTTCAGCAGCTGGACTTACTCACACTGCTGCTGGGGGGTGGGAGGGTTGCTTCTGTTGGTGTTTAA
>JAAGVU020000108.1:482944-507979 GCA_011763525.2 Mormyrus iriodes | reverse complement strand
GATTGGTCAGACTTCAGCAGCTGGACTTACTCACACTGCTGCTGGGGGGTGGGAGGGTTGCTTCTGTTGGTGTTTAAACCCGAAGCTTAAGGTGTGATCCTTCAAAGGGTGTCCAGTAGTGTCCAGGAAAAAAAAAGAAACGCTAATGATTCAGTTACAGCCCAGAGTAGCTCCAAAGTAGCTCATCTAGCCGTGCGTAGTAACTGTCATTCATTGCACCTACCCCTAAATGCTTGTTCTTGGTTTCTTGTCTCTTTGTGGAAAAAGCCATTTAGCAGAATATTCCCAGGTTCATATCCCAGCCTGGCCAAAAAGCCAAACACTCTGGAAAGTGCTTATTTGATGTGAAACAAACATGTGTTTTCTGTTTTATGCATTTTATTTCTGAATGCAGTATTGTGCTGAGATATTGCCAAGGGGATTTTTTTTCTAGCACATTAAGGATTTTATGTTTATTCTACACAAGGCTTATTTGCAGTCATTTCCAACAGGAGTGTCCAGTGTCCTGAAACCTGATTACCTTGTGATATATACACACCCCACTGCTCCAGCACTCATCAGGGCTGCAGAAATTCATCTTTATCGAGATAGATCCTGTGGGGAGCAAATGCATTCACGGCACATTCGGAGTATTTCGTTTGCAGCGTGAGTGTTTAAAACAAGCAAACAAAATAAAACAAAACCAAAAAATGGAAACAAGATTCAGGCCAATTCCAGTCGCAAAAATAGCTTTAATTAAGTCGTCTCTTTTCATCACCAGCAGAAGACGTCGTCCTGTCCAAAAACGAACGTCTGTAAACTCTTCTGACAAGCCTGCCCTTTCCAAATGGAGAGAAGCGTTAAATAACACATGACGGACTCGCAAAAAGCTCTGCTCGTGTGTTTACTATTCACTCTCTGATGTGGGTCCGTGTCAGGGCCAGAAAACAGAAAAATTCTGCAGTGTGGGGGGGGCACTGTTACCGTGGGGAGTTGGGGGGGGCAGGGGCAGAGGGATATCAAGACAGAGAGAAAGGAGATTAAAGAAGGAGAAAGAGACTGAGAGAAGAGAGGGAAGAAAGGGAACGAGGAGGGAGAGAGATGTGGAAAGAGGAGGAGAAAAAGAGGAAAGAAAAAGGAATGAAAGGAAAATACAGAAGGAGAGAGAGAAATAATAGACTGAGAGAAGAGAGGGAAAAGGGGAAAGAGAAAGAGGCAGAGAGAAATGAAATGAGAGGAAAAGAGGAGAGAAGAAGGAGAGAGGCAAGAGATGGAGAGTGAACAGAATGTATAAGAATAATTTCACGTTTGTAACTTTTCAGTTCAGTGTTATATTGTTGTTAGTTTTGACAGTGGAATTGTAATGCTTTTGGCAATAATACCTGTACTTGTACTCTGCCAATATAGCTTGTAGAACTGAATTGAAACTGAATTTAGAGAGAGAGGGAGAAACATCCTGTTTGTATAAAGAAGAACAGCCAGTAATACATGCGGTGCAGGATTAGGCAGAAAGTCACTGCTCGTTCCAGTCCAGAGAGGAGCCGGAAAATTCTGGATGCCCGTGCTGTCAAGGCCCAAAGACACACTGTGAAACATAGCCCTAAGAAATCCCAGCAGCTCATCCTAGAAAGGAGCGGGACGATTCTGGATCCACATGCAGTGGAGACACACAGACTCCCTGTAACACAGTCCTAAAAACCAAACACCTCTGGACAGAAGAGCTCTGATGACAGAAGAGTCATCATTGTCCCACAGTTAGTAACAATGTTAAGCAATTACAAATACTGGGTAAAGCCCTATAAAATATACTGTTAATTGGATTATAGGGAAATAATCTTGTTGGATAATAAACAGAAAAATAGACACTGGCAGAGCACCACCAAAGCAAAGACAGATCCTGACCATGCACAGGCTACACAGAGAGCAGAGGCTGAATGACCACATCTCTCCATATCACTCTCTATGAACACAATCAGACAGAGTCAGACACAGGCAGACCAGGTTACATATAGTGTACAGACTTACTGTCCATAGGTTCTCTGCAGACACAGGCAGATGAGACTACACACAGGGGACAGGTATAGACATAGGCAGACACAGTCAGACCTGGCTACACAAAGAAGACAGGTTCAATGAACACAGGTCCTCTACGAACACAGGTAGATACAGTCAAACCAGGTTACACAGAGAGGACAGGTTCAGTGACCTCAGGTTCTCCACAGGCACAAGCAGACACAGTCAGACCAGGCTACACAGAGAGGACAGGCTCAATGAACAAAAGTTCTCTACGCACATAGGCAGATACAGTCAGACCAGGTTACACAGAGAGGACAGGTTCAGTGACCACAAGCTCTCCACAGACACAAGCAGATACAATCAGCTCAAGTTACACAGAGAAGACACAGGTTCTCTACGTACACAGGCAGACACAGGTAGGCAAGGTTACACAGAGAGGACGGACTCTGTATCTGCAGATAGAGACCCTGCAGACCAGGCAATACAGAGAAGACAGGTTCTGCTATCACAGAGACAGGAGCTGTGGAAACAGAGAAAAGCAGAGAGCCAGAGGAACTGGCTGTCCCTCTGGATGAGGAATGTGCTGTTGCGTAACGCATACGTACCTGTCACTGGCTTGGGGGGGACACCAGCAGCAGGCTCGCCAATAGCCGGAACATAAGCCCATTTTTCACGGGCATTATATAAGAATGCATTAGTAATATCACGTTTATGATGTGCCTGTTTTACATTGCATTGTTATTTTGAAACTTTTACACATTTATTGTAAGGCTTTGGCAGTACTACTTGCATGTCACCCCAATTAAGCTTGCAGAATTCAGAAAAATATCATTGAATTGGAAGACGGTCAGTTTAAGTGGATTGTTCCATCTAAGTGGATCTCAGCATGTGATTGCATGTGATTGTAAGCCATGTGATAGACTGGCATCCCATCCACGGTGTCCCTTGTCTAGTGCCCTGCACAAAGACGACCACTGAAGGGCACCAAACAATTTATATTTACGCTCAATTTTAACTATTTTCATTGTTATCAAGTCTTGTTTTCCTGTTTGATTTGCGTAATGTGGTTAATGTAATATATGCGTTCAGTGACTCTTAGTTCTATTGTTAGACTTATTTAAAAATACATCTTGGACCTTGACCAAGAAGAGGGTTTGTTCCAGAAAGTCACCTCTTGGGCTGGACTTGAGGGAATGTGAGAGACATACACAGCCAGGTGTCTTCAAGCGGCTCCTTGCCCAGCCCCCAGCATACTGCGGTAAAGAGGCTATGCTGAGCAGGCTTTTCACCTGCGTTTCCCAGGCAGGAAGCTAATAGGTAGGGACAGGCAGGAAGTCTACCAGCTCTATTTAAAATAGACATTTTCCTCACAAAATATTTGCTCTTCCTCTGTGTCTGGATGTTTTGTAATTAGTGTTGTTCCAGCTCTGCCTTGTGCTCTGTTTCTGCGTCTGTGTCCTCTCCCTGTGTTTGAGAGGATTTTTTTCTGCATTTCCTCCTGCAGTTCAAAACCCTGTGGTTTAGGTGAACTGATTTCTCAAAATAGACCAGTGTGTGATTGTGCGTGTGCCCTATGATGGACGGGCTTCCAGTGTAAGGTGTCCCCCTGTCTCATGCCCTGTGATGGACAGGTATCTGGTGTAAGGTGTCCCCCTGCTTCATGCCCTGTGATGGACAGGTATCTGGTGTAAGGTGTCCCCTTGCCTCTTGTCCTGTGATGGACAGGTATCTGGTGTATGGTGTCCCCTTGCCTCATGCCCTGTGATGGACAGGTATCTGGTGTAAGGTGTCCCCCTGCCTCTTGTCCTGTGATGGACAGGTATCTGGTGTAAGGTGTCCCCTTGCCTCATGCCTTGTGATGGACAGGTATCTGGTGTAAGGTGCCCCCCTGTGTGATGCCCTGTGATGGAAATGTTCAGAACACATCCCTATGGAAGGCTGGAATCTCTCATCTTAAATGATAAAGGCATGGATTCCTTTTGCTGTTTGCATTCTGTTTGTGTCTCCATGCCTGAATCTTCTCATAACTAACTAATGGGCTGTTATAAGCACTGAGTGTCCCCTAACTCATAATAACATAACTATATACATACACACTGGTCTGAATGTGTAACCATGCAAAGGCAGTGTCTCTTACACTCCGGTGCTCTGCCAGCGGACCCCAGCCCAGTCGAGCTTGATGAAAGCAGAAAGCCGTTCTAGGCTCTCCCATAAACCCCTGTCTGGGTGCAGATGTGGTGACTGAGGCATGTGACATGTGGACAACATCAGTGTTGAGTTCGATCACCCAGGCAACCACATGCACTCTGCAGATGGAGTTCCCAGCTCTGAATAAAGCACACACCACTCCAAGCAGGAAAGGAGGACTGTTCCATGGGAATACGGATCACCCAGGGCCATCATTAAATCATTAAATAGTAATTAGTGCCAACCTTGCCTTTAAGGGAACAACACCGGCCAAAGGAGGAGTACAAAAAGCCACCATCAGCAGAAAGGGGACGCTCAGAAGCGAGCCATCTCTTTAGGTCAGCGTGGTCAGCTGACACATCTGTGCTCTGAGAACGAGCCGCGACAATTCAAGCGACTGCGAAGCTTCGCCCGGCAGCCCCCTTGCCTGCGCTCCTCACACCCCTGGACCTGCCAAGAGGAGCAGCTAATGCAATTCCTGGTGGAGTCCTGGCATGTCCTGCCCGCTTAAACTGCCACTCATTCTGGGATTTCACCTCGTGTTTCGAATGAGAGTGTGTTCCCTGTCTTAACGAAAATCCTATAGCTGGCTAGCGTTGCTCTTGGCCAGTGGTGACTTTTCCTCACACGCTGAAACTTGAGCTGACCCACCTTGGCCACTGAAGGTCCTGCTATAAGGGGGTCCAGCCAGCAAGCCCCCTGCTCAGAATTTCTAGCCTGGCCTGCAATGATATTTTTAAACATGACCCTATAAGCATGGCTTTACCTATATATAGAAAATCAATCCATCCATCCACTAAGCCATTATTGGATCACATGACAGCACGGAATCCATCCCAATCCATAGGTAACATAGGCACAAGGCAGGGCCCCCCTTGGATGGGACGCCAGTTCATCACAGGGCACATGCCAGTTGGTGATTTAGAAACATCAAATGAGCGTCTTTGGATTGCGTGTGGAAATTGGCATGGCATGGGGAGAACATGCAAACTTCACACACACTAAGTTGCAGGATTCAAATGCCCTGCCCTGGAGGTGTATGGTGACAGTGATACCCACTGAGCCGCCATGCCTTCTTGTACAGAAGATGACTGTGGTGAATGAGGAAGATCCACTTTATATATCGTAATTCTAGAGCCCCAAGGCTAAAAATTGCTTTTACATTACAGATTACTTCTGCCTCTATCTCCCAGATATCAATATTTTTGCAGCTTAACTTGATGCACTGCTGTTGAGATATACAGCTTTATGCACTTGACCCATCTCGCTGGCACTGCCCCCCCGCACCACATAACCTTATCATATCTGTGACAAAACCGTACTGGCCGTGAATGCGAAAGCAGCGGGCGAGGGGCCACAGCTACGGCGCGTTTAATGAGAGGTTCGGCCGCACGTCGAGGCCAGTCCAGACGGAGAGCTTGGGATTGCTTTTAAACTAGCTCCGGGCTCTATCCCTCCCTCTTCCCCTACCCGCCAGCTCCGGCACAAGTACCTCAGCGAAAAGGTTGCTTATTGAACTCACCTCTGCTGTCTGTCAGGGACACGGGGTCGAGGATGAAAAGGGAAGAAGATGAAAAGACCTTCAGGAAGCTGGGGAACCGGACTCTGAATCTAAATACCCTGCCCCAGTCCACCAGAAATGACGTCTGCTAAACATGCCCAAGTCATTTTTTTTTATCCACACTTTTCTTGTGTTGGAAAGTTTGTTTTGTTAAACTTCAAGTTTCTCCAGTAAAAAAACACTGTATTAAAGGGATAAGCCTGTAAACACATCATACGATTGTCCCTGGTTGTGTTTCTCTTTGTTTTAATCCTGTTTTACTCTTTACCTTTTCTCATGAATTTAAGGTCAACGGTTTTCATGACAACACACAGAATCCATCGGCAGCCAGAAGTACAGGTAGGAGGTTCACTGATGCCTTTGAGATACGACATCTGTCATACTTAATTTGACGCTCTCCCCCACTTCAGTTGAGATTCGGACAGACACCAGGGATTCTGGGAAGAGGAACACGTCAATGCAAGCATGTCGATTTGCCACGCTCCCAGAATAACCCAGCCTGAAGGCCCCATCCCACAAGGTCAATGGTCACAGCCTCTGACAGATGCGAAAGCTCTAGAGCAGAGAGGATTTTCAACTGAATCAATTGGTTAACAGATTAGCACTCGGCTGGCCTGCTTCGACACGCTTCTTACACAGGGGCTGATATCTTCACGAGGAAGGTCAGGGTGCACTGTGTTAAACTGTGATTCGACTGGTTTATTCCGCGCGGTAATCTCCTCATCCTCCATAACACCTCTGAAGTTACTGTTTTTGGAGAATCAATTTCAGACGAAACGAGGCCGAAGTGAGCCACCGCTCCCAGAGGCAGTTTCGGAAGCCCTGCTCTCTGAAGGGGACAGTTTTGTGGTGATTAAGGGGATGCAGAGACCCAGGGGACCCCGAGCAGGATTCTCATCCACCTGCATTCTGCCAAGGAGCCTACATTTGTGGGAATGAATTAATCCCATAATTACTTCCTTGAGACGGTCATTACATCCGGTGTCCTGGTTGAGAGAATGGAGTCTGGGGCTGTGTGTATGTGTGTGTGTGTGGGGAGGGGGCATAATGACATCCTTGCATGAGATAAGTGACCTAGACAGCACAATCCAGGGCGTGCCAAGGAGAAGGATTTTATAGCCCCCAGATCCATATTGCAAAAAGCTTAATTCTGATGTACATATGGAGTCAGAGAACAGGATTTTGGTAATGATGTCCCTGGACATTTGGAGACTGGTATAGACGGTTAAAGACTTACAGTCGCTTGGCTACACCGTAGTAGGCAAGACAGAACGATGATTGATTCAGGTGTTCTGTCAGCTGTGGAATGAGGCAAAATTGGGCGATAAAATCATCATGGCTCGTCACAGCGAGATGAATGGCCCCGACCCTGATGTCAAGCAGCCACGGGAATTTTTTTTAATAGGCTTTAGCGGTGTCACCAGCAAGCCACGTGTCTCATTGTGCCTCGAGCCCGCCACGGGGGCGGAACTGCGCTAACGAGCGACAACCGTACGCTGTATCACAGCATGCAGACGTGTGACACGTTTTTGTCAGCAAACCCCACCCTCAACAGACGGGAGGCAGCATCCCCAAGGGGGTGATGGATGCAGTTTGGCCCCAGGATGAATACCCAGAAGTCCTGGGGCAATTTTACCGCGATAGCGAAGGCAGAACATGAGCATAGGAATGGAAACGGCTTAGATATGGCAGATTACAATGGTTATCGATCTAACGAGTTTAAGTGGAGCAGAGCAAAGGGGAGGGGCTGTATGTGTCTGCCATGAAGCAGGATGTTGCTACGGTACAGCCAACATTAGCTCGTGTTCCGGGGGGGCACTGCCGTACACTGGTGCAGTGCACGAAGGGGACTTCCCCGGTAGGACTGTAATTAATTTGCTGAAGCAGAATCATAACGACCAGAGGGAAGCCTGACTAATGCAGCCCCGGCTGACGATGCTTTGGAAGGCTGCGCAATTAGACTGCACCTTCCCCACCCCCACCATCGGCGGCTTCTCTGGAGGGTGATGCATGCCAGTCCCAGCCCACCTGGCTAAAGCGGTGCCATCTGGAGCTGAGAGCTAACAGGTGACATCCCCAGATCTCAGGAAGAAGGTGCCCATTCAAGGAGCTTTGCAGGCACATGTCTGTAGACCATCAAAACCTTATGAGAAACAAACACTTATGATTGGGGGATGTCACTGGAACCGCACTACAGTGTGTTTCCTCAGCAAGTGGCACAAGGGGGTCAGCCTATCCTCGTGGCAGAGGACCGGAAGCGTGGCAATGACGTTTCACCGACGCATTTAGCCGAATCCCGGAGTCACCCACGTGAAGCCCAACGCAGGCCGACGCCAAGTTCAGCAGCCAGGAGACAGATATCAAGCGAAACGGGCCAGAACCGGGCCACAGATGAACAGATGGGCTTTGCCGCACAGCGGCTATAGCTCCCAAGGCCACTGCCAAAGTCCCCGGCTCAGAGTCTCTGTTGATGGGACCCACCAGCCATACGCTGACTCACGGAGAGTCTGTGCCAGTGCTCCGGAATGTTCCAGGTCACATGAGGGTAAGCTTGAACCTGTGAGTCATCTGCTGCTTCCGGCGTCATTGGAACAGTGGGCTGCGAGGAGGTGGGACAGCCACGAGCTGTGCAAGCTTTCGTAATGATATATCGTGTGGGCCTTATGTAAAGAATTCCAGATCCTGTGAAACCCCAATGAGAAACCGTCAAATTCCACTGTGTGTGGACGCCTCTCATTACCTACTATTTGTCAAAGTGAATGTAAAGCTGGCGATTCCTGTGACATGACTGCCAGGGACATATGACCAACTGGAGAACAGAGGGATCAAGGTGTCCCAAGCCTATGTTTTCCAGGAAATGCATAGCCAGCGCTGAGAGCCAGCTAGTTAAGTTTCACGCTAATTACCGCCTAGCTAACAGGGTCAGAGAGATAACTGGACAGTTATTATTATTATCCGAAGGAACATTAATTGTGATAGAGTGGAAAGAGATCCATGAAATTATACAATTATTATTATTATTATTATTATTATATAATAAATGTTGCCTTGCCAGGTATTATTTTTAAAGCCTGTCTATGTTGTGTAACTGTCAAATTAAAGAAACAAAAATACTGAAAAAAATGGGCATTTACAAAAGAATGTTTTAGAGTATTTAATTCTCTGAGTGCCTATAATTTTGGTCAAAAGTGCCTCAAGAGGCTATAAGACTTTCAGATTCGTTATGCAAGATCTTTCACACACACAAAACACTGAGGCTTCTCAGAGCTTCTGCAGCACACCAGCTTGGGACTGGATCATTACAGACAGTATGTGGACAGGATGTGCACATAAAGCATTTTCCTCCTGCATGTGTTTAATGTGACCTTTTTCTGTCCTGAGAGGCGTAAGCGTAGAGAATTCCTGAAGCCCATCGATACAGAAACCCGATCCCCTTCTGCAAGTAAGACAGCAAGACAGAAGTCTCATTCCCGCGGAGCGCCTGAGATGCTGGTGAGATGGACACCTGCATTTTTTTTGCAAGGAGTTTCCTGTTCCAGGAATCTGTCAGAACCTTCTTTCATCTTGAGCAGATGCCGGAGCCCTCAGAGGGGTGTGGTGACAGGAGAGGCACCTGTCTCTGTGTCTCCTTAGCCATTGGAGAACAAAGTCATACAGCCACAATGTGGTCATGATGCCTTAGACCAGTGTGTCCCAACCCAGTCCTTTGGGATCCCCAGACAGTCCACAATGCAAAAGTGTAGATAGTCCAGCTTGGCAAACACTGCTTCATAATCCCCTACATGGATTCTGAGCTCACACAATCACACAGCCATTCCATTCAGGCACTACCATGCCCAGTCAGGAGACAGTGATGACTAACAGCTAGCGCAACATACACCTTAAGCCACCTAGATCACTTACATTTAAGCTATTTAGCAGATGCTTTTACCCAAAGTGACATATGTTTTTTGAGAAGAAGGGTCAGCCAGTTCCCAGAGCAACTGGGGGTTAAGGGCCCTGCTCAAGGGCCTAACAGTGAAACCACACTGCCAACCCTGGGATTTGAACCAGTGACCTTCCCATCTCAGGCACAGCATCCTAACCCACTGAGTCACACACTGCCCCTCAAGAAGTGGCTGTCAGGAACAGCATTAGACCAACTCTACAGACAAACCAACGTCGTAATGAAACTTATCCTAATATCTCTTTGACAGCAGTCCTGAAAGGATGGAAAGTTTTAATAAAATGTGTTCCCAGTGAAGAAAAAACTGGGAAAACCCCCAACATTAGACATAACAGTAAGCCAGATTGGATGCTCTGGGACTTTTGGCAGAACCTGTAGCCTCATCTTGGCACATGGCAGCCATGGCGTCAAAAGTCCGTACTTGGCCGAAACAGGCATAATTCGGCCGCTGAGTCTGCCATGAGGTGCACGCCAAGATGAAGGGGTGGATTATTTAGCCCGGCCTGTCACCGGCTCTGTGGAGCTCTGCCTGCCGTTTAAGGCTTCGTATTTATAACCGCCGGTGGTCAGGTAGATCATTTGGTGAAGTCTGGGGTCACTGGGGCAGACAAGGAGAGGCGGGACAGGCACTTGAGCTCTTTAAATTGAGTCAGCTGCACACAAACACACACACACACACACACACACACACAGCTACCCAGACAGGTGTTCATATAGGATCCAGTTTGGAGTCACATTTTCCTTACATACTGGAAGGTGATGTGGGGAGGTTGATTAGGGTCGGGGGGCAATAGGCACCACTTGGGCAAGGGAGACAATGAAAGGGTTTGCTGGTATTAGGTAATTCTGCAAAAGTGGGTACTGTGTATGTGTGTGTGTGTGTGTGTATTTGTGTATGACTGGGGCCAGTCAGCAGGGTCTGAGGTGGCACAGTGGGGTGGGGGGGGGGGGCAGATAGTGGGGGAGGATTAGGGCCAGATGCAGACAGTTGTGATGCAGCACAGTCCTCTGCTCTGGTGGACATTAGCAGCAATGCCACAAGTAAATGGATGGGGCTTGTCTGCTGGATTTAAGCAAACGTGTCTTAGAGCTTACATTGAAACCCATGAAATTTATATCAAAATGTCTGCAGGTACATGTCTGACTTTTTCTGTTTTATGTATGCATATGTAAATATACCACGTTAAACAGGTGGCAGCCAGAGTGATGTGAATGTAAATGATTCTGGTGAAAAATTCTCTAGTGAAATGGCCACCTGTGGGAAAACCACAGTGGACAAAAGTATTAGTAACTTAATAATGACCATAATAATACTTCAACTAATTGTCATTAACGTGTGAATACCTCTTGGGTGAGCTGAAATCTGTTTAACAGTGATCGTCCACTGGGAATCAGACTTCTTTACCTAAATACACTTGACATCCAGACTGACTCCCATTTCTCTGCTCCACAGGTTCCTGTCCAGCCCACTGTCAGTGCTCCAGTTTCCCCGTGGACTCCTCTCCCTTGTAGAGATGTCCCATGTGGAACACCCCCCATCCTCATAACAGGATGTGTATGACAGTGGAGAAAGGGGGGCCCATCCCAAGCATCTCAAAGAGCTGGTTTCCATGGCAATGGACACACCAGTGAAGGTGGAAATGGGTCCTAATAGAGACTCTCTCTCATCCAGATGGAGAAAGCAAGGAGGCCCTGGGAGGGTGAGTGTCAATGGAATCCAGCCATCTTGGGCCTTCAAAGGTTAGATGATCAGTTAAGACCAGACTGCATGAGGTATGGTTAGGCCAATGGTTCTCAATCCTGTTCCTGGCACCCCCCACCCCTGCTTTGGCCACAATGTTTTCATTCCAACCTTACTTTAATCATGCTTATATGATCCTTAATAGGCTAATAATGAATGTGGCAGGTTGAAAGCAGTGTGGGATGGAATGAAAGTATTCAGCTGGGAGGGGGTGGGGGGTGCCAGGAACAGGAGTTGAGAACTACTGGGTTAGCCACAGCTTTTCAAGCCAATGTCCCAATATCTTAAAGATTAAAAAGCTTTGCTTAAACCACCATCACCATTTCCTTCCAGAAGAAAAACCAAGAGCCACAAAGAGTGGAAGAATATGCATAGAGTGGTCAGGGAGCCGTGATTCTCTAACCTGTCTGATTATGCTCATTACATCAGTGACCATTTCACGAATGGTGCTCACATCAATGCAGCATCTAACATTGTCCCCATAGTCACAGGACCCTCATCCTGTCTCTGACTCCGCCCGCCACTGAGCGACTCAAACTGAGACGGGCGCACCGAAGGTCTACTTAGCTCATTTTTCAATTTGCTCCTTCTTCACAGCCTCACATCAATAACGCACTGATTTAAGACGCTAATTTGGTGGTTTAACGGTGTGGCGCATTGCATATTAGCGACATGTCTGCACACAAGGGCCAGCGTGCAAGCGAGCGAGGGAGGGAGGGAGTGTGTGCGCGTGGGTGGGTGGGTGGCTATCGGAGCCGTTTGTCCAGGCTCCAGAGATATAATGAAGCCGTTGTTCTGCTGTTTAAAAGGGATTACCGGTTAGCGAGCGACCGCGGCCACCGTTCCACATATGAAAATTGGCCGGGGCATCTCACCCTCTGCCCCAGTAAGCTTATTAACAATAGAATTCCAGCGAATGAATTTCTGGGATAAGCCAAGTGTAAAAGAATCCAAGCGTGAAGATCCCTTCAACAAAAAAAGCAAGTTGAATGTGGGGGCTTAGAAAAAAAGAAAGAAAGAAAAAACGGGCAGAATCCACATCCACAGACAAATCTTGTGACAGTCTGATAGATTAAGCCACTTGAAGTCACATTACTCTCTCCAGCCTTTGACACGTATTGTGCGGGGGAATGAAAAAAATAGAAAGAGAGGAGGATCCAACAAGTAGCGCTTAACAAGTGGCGCTAAGGAATAGTGCTAGCCCGCGGTCAACACAGCAGCGTCGGTCTCCATAAGCCGTGCGATGCGAGCAGGTGTACGAGCGGCCATTACCGCCAGTAAGTACATTAGGGGCGACGGCGGGGGGGACGCATTTCGCAATTAAGCAGATCATTGCGTCACCGTCTCAGATTTTTTATTTATTTTTTGCTGCATTTTTAAAGGCAGAGCGTGAGACTAATGAGCACCGATTCCTGCGCAGGAATACCAATGAGCTCCAATAAACGAAAAAAGCAAAGAGCCCCGGACCAGATTAGCCGAGCGGAAAATGGACAGACGGGCAGATTTAAGGAACACTGCCGCCAAAGAAGCGGCCAGCAGCCGCGGAGACTGTGAGGGATGAGGGCTCCTCTGTGTAAGCGAAGGCGGCCAGCAGCCTGGCAACGAGGCTCTCATCCGCAGGCGGACTCCCCGCGCATCCCGATGATTTGTTATCGCTGTCCTCTGAAGCGCTTATTACACACTGGACGGGTAACGAGCGTTTTACAGAATGAGCCCTTTCCGACTTCCCGTAAATTAGCACAAATAATAGTGGGGGGTGGTTTTTTCGGGGGGGGGGGCATTATTTGGTCTCTGCATGTCATTAATAAAAAAGAGGGGAGAATTTGGTCCCAGGTGAAAAGAGCTTGACACCAGGCATCTGTGCACAGACCATTTTCAGCGCATAGTCCGAAGTATGCCCTCTCCAGCACACTCTGCACCAAAACCTCACAGGAGGACTAAGACGATCACCAGGAGACAAAGGTGTTTAATAGCACGTATTTTTTAATTAAACATTACATAAATTATGTGATTCACATCATAAAGCTTACTGCACGCACTGCAGGTCGACTCTAATAAAAAATCCCATAAATATGTATTGTTGCAACTGCACATAAATAGTCTGGTACCATTGTTTGATAAAAGCGTTACTAGACCTTAAACCTGTGGATTAGCAGTGTAGAACCAAGACTAAACGCACCGATTACACAATTCCATCACACAGAGGGGAGGAACATGGAGGCATAGCGGTTTAGCGATGTAAGGAACAGCTAGCAGGGTTATGCGGCGAACAGGCCAAGAGCCAGAAAATCACTACGGATGAAAGGAGTGGTCGACGCTAGCGGAATATGGATACGACACTGCCATCTGTTGGAGAAAAGGGGTACAGCAGCGCTGGGTACCATGAAGCTTTCTATTTAGAATGACATTGATTTTTAATTTTTGAGATTTACGTCTGGAAATTAGTTTATTATTGATTATGCATGAAAGGCCTGCAAATATAAGTTTCGCGGAGAAGCATTACAGTCTTAAGGTCTGGAAGCTGCGAAATACAACAATTCTGCCAGGGAAGGAACGCAGGGTTTTGGAAGAGGCCCTTTTGGAATAATGCGTGTGTGGGGTTTTGTGGAGTGGAAGAGATTTGTGTCCTTTTAATTTCAGTATACAATTAATTCCATAAGTGATATTCTCTTTGCATTGTGCCCTGAGATATGAAAATCAGAATGTTTTGTTGTTCTAGCAGTGCTTAAGAAAAAACAAAACTGACAGTAATGATTCGCCTTGATTCATATTCATTTCTGCTGGATGGAAATAAATATGCATTTTAATTGCAATTCTGCTAAAAATCTCTGCCAGCTTCTCAGTTCAGTTAGTTGATCCATCCCTGTGACCCTGACCAAGACAAGCGGTTGGCAGATGGATGGATGGATGAAGTTCATTTATAAAAAAATGTCTTTTTCTAGAGATTGAAGTCTCATCTATTCCTTTATACATTGCCTAATGCAGCAGCAGGAACGATCCTGTGCACTTTGCACAGGATGGTAGCTGGATGGCCTCTAAGTCACCCACAGTGTGCACGTGAGTGTGCGTGTGCCCGATGATGGATTGCCATCCTGCACATGGTGTCCCCTGCCTTGTGCCCTCTGCTTCCCCCACTCCCCCACTTCCCCCGTGACCCTGCAATGGACAAGCAGTTACGGACGATGGAGGAGTGGGCGTGTTGCGTTGAGACTCCAGCCTATAAAACGAAGCTCCAGTTTAGCCGTCCTCACACTATGAGCAGTGCCCTGGATTCCTTGCAAACGCCATCGCCGTGTGATGCCTGGCCCATCAGCAGCCCCAGCCGGTCCCGCCCGCACCGTGGCAGGATAATCACCATCAACGGCAGATGCTTGGCAGAAGGGCACAAGCCGCCTGACACTGCTCCCCTTCCCCAGCCTGGCACATTAATTAACAATAAATATATCCTGTCAACAAGGCGGCAACTCATTTTAATTTCAATTCAGCCTTTTTTCTATTTCCTGGTCACTCAGCGCGAAAGCAGTGGTTGAGTTTAACATGATTATCACTGTTTGCCCAGAAGTTCACTCTCTTGGAAAGCATTCTCCTCAGTGTTTTCCTGACTAGGCAGGATTTTGGTTTTGATACTTATGTGGCCAACTGTCCACCACACCCCACCCCCTTTGCTGTTTTGACATCTAATTGGCCCTTGTGTTGGTATGCTTCCATAAGAGAACCAATCAGGAAGGAGCCTGAAAGTGCTGCTTGTTACTGATAAGCCAGACAAGGTGGAAAGCCATTTTATTCTCTCAGCTGGGCAGCTCAGTTCTGCAGGCCTGACCTCCCCAAGAAGAGCTGGCAAATAACAAAAAAGGCCCAGTAAATTCCAGAAGGTGCTTCATGAGAGTATTAATAGCCACTAGCAGGCCATAGACTCTTGGCCATGGACCTCAATGTTATCATGTTACATGTCTTCACGAGGCGATCTGAGCTTTGAGAAAGCATTTAATCCAAATCATTTTAGTAAAAAAATCCAGCTCTATATACTGGTAAAAACAAATCAAGTTGCTTAGAATAAAAATTTCAGCTAATAATCAGTGTAATATTAATATTTTGCTGCTGCCTGCCAAACCATTTCCCCTTTGAAGAAAGGAGCACGTTTGTAGAAAGACCTTCCCATTGATCAGATGAGCACTGTAATTTCAGGTAATTTTAACAGCAAATCAGAAAGAAGAAGCTGTATTTTTGTTATTTTTTTTCTTCTTAAATGGCTGCTGTATATTACGCTGAAGAATGTCAGGTGTCATGTGTGTAGCGAGGCGGATTCCTGGGGTAGGAGTCTCCTCGCCGACATTGGTTCTTGAAGCACGGCTTGCTGGGTTTGATAAATTCACACTTCCTTTAGAATGAATATGCGTTTAATTAGTCATAGCATTAGCCAATATGAATTAAGTGTTGGATGGTGAGAGCCGAAGAATAATTAGGCTGAACTGATGAGCAGTAATTGGAAATTAGTCAGAATCACGCTGCTTGTCAGAAGGAAAGCTTCCTCTCAGTATCTTCAGAGTTTATGGGAGACGTTCTGTGCCCGTGCAGGGCAGGACACATTCCAGAAGCCTGTGCTTGGTAGTCCAGTGGCTTTAGGAAGGATTTGTGGACCCAGCAGACACACCCTCAGCTATAAAACCCCCCAGTATGCTGCCTCTTCTCCTCAACAGCTGATATGTTCCTGCGCCTTTCCACATCCTCCTCAACTATTCCGACAAGCAAGGCCATAACTTTGGGTTAAGCACTGGCGGGGTTGAGGTCTCCACCCATTTAAGGAGGTCCAGGGGGTTGTATTGGCTGGTTATAACCCCCCCCATAATTTTCACCAATGCTGACAAGTGTTACAGATCCACTACCAGCAGCTTTGCCTCCCAGTCAAAAACATCTGTCTAAATTCATATTTTACCAGATTTAATTTCATTGTAAACCATAAGTGTAAACTGAATAAAGGAGTGTGTAGAAGGGAAAGTTTTATTAAATGTAACAAGCGCCAAAAAATGTGTAAATACTCGCTATACTTTCCTTGACTATTACATTTTTCGTTTAAAAGAAGATCAGTGAAGATCACATGACTGCTAATAAAAACTCAACTCTCAGTTAAGTCAAGAGCGTAGATTTGGGTATGGATGGTAGGGGCATGTCCCTACCAATATTGTGGGAGTACCATGTGTCGAGGGGTTTGAGGCTGATTTGGTCCCTGCCAGTGTGTAAACCAAACCTATGTCCTTGCTCTACACTGAACTGTGTTTGCTAGAGGTCACGCCAGTGTCCTGGAGTCTCTACACTGGTCATGAGCAGGTCCTCCCTCTCATAGCTCCTCCTGGTCACATTTATCCCCAACCCACAGTTTATTCGGTAGGAACTCACATTCACACCGAATTGTTATATGAATCCATGGGGCTCAGTGCTGATTTCACCTAAAATAAAGCCCCCGCTTCAACAACTCCAACAGCCAGGCCTCTCCTCCACACTCAGTGATTCCTCGTTTACTTAAAGCCAGCACCCCACAGTTTGTTGAGCTTTATAGTACCTTTTATTCAATTAGGCCAGTGTTTCCCAACCAGGTCCTCAGGGACCCACAGTTGGCCCATGTTTTTGCTCCCTTTGAGCTCCTTGTCAGACGGTCCACATTTTTGCTCCCTCCCAGCTCCCGGTAGCAAAAATGTGGACTGTCTGTGAGTTCCAACCATAACCATGAAACCATAGCTTCAAATGCAAATGATTAAACATAATAAATATAAAAATCACAAAAGCATCGGTGCAAGAGCTTACTGGAAGTACATGTCTGACAGACAGACAGAAACAATTCAAGCCGAAGACCTGACTGAATAAAGTGCTTCTTTCCAATGCCCGGGAATAAATTCTATTCGTAAAGCTGCCTTAAGATACAGTGTGTCAGACAGAAGGAAAACCTGGGGTCAAGTAAATCCACGTGGTTTCCCCAGCTAAACCACCTGACCAAAGTTTCATGCAAAATACCTTTGAAATCCTCTCTCACGGCCTCCGCGGCCGCCCATAAACATGCAGTGCGATATATTTTGGGAACTCAGAGCCTGTGATTTTCTCTTTTACATTCCGGAGACCTGGGGACAAGCCAACAGGACTCAGTGAACCACAGGTTTCAATAAGATTTTTGATAAGGCTGCTGAGGGCATGCGCTGTGTTAATAAGAATTCTGATAAGTCCACAGAACATGGACTATTATAGGACAACTCAAGGTTGCTATGCAACAGTTGGGTGGAGATGAAAGGCAGCTGGGGCAGATGGGGGGAGGGTTAATTATGAGAGAAAATCCTTGTCCTTTTCCTCCTGCCTTCCTAAGATTAGTGTATCTCTTATTAACTATCGTAAAATTCACCGCAACCGCCGCCGCCGCACAGGAGAGAGCCTGGGTGGCGGGAATTTCGTGGGGATGTTTTCCGTAAATACAGATTAAGCTTTTTCTTATGAAGGGCTTTGTGACATGCAGCAGGTGAACCACCGTGTTCCTGTAGGATGGATGAGATGCAGCTTTCGGAAGGAAACTGGTGTCTGGTGTGGCGGGCAGGGCGGTCTGGGGGGGGGGGGCAACAAACACCCCAAAAGGAGCGAGGTTTATTTTGGGAATAAGGGGAAATTTATAAAAGGGTGCTGGCAACAAAAGGGGCCATGGGTACACCGTTTTCCCCCAAATGGACAGGCACAGGTCCCTGGGCACAGATGGGGCCTGTCCAATGGCAGCAGTTCCTTTGGGCAGCCATCCCCCAAACCTCCCTTTCATAGGGGCTCAGAAAGCAGGTGCTGTTTGCTGGCACTTTCCTTTTCTCCCTGACCTCTCTGGTCATGTCCTTGTGGCCTACCGTGAGGAAACAACCATCGCCCTGTATGGTGCTGATCGCCCCCTGCTGGCAAGTGCCGGATTCCCGGTGGACTGTCAAATCACATCTTGTTAAACCACAGGCATCGACACAGGTACACATATTCACAGATTACATTATCATATTATGCAGGCACATAGCCACAAAGTAAAATAACGGGGTTAAACCCCACCGAAACGTGTTTGTTACTGATCAGGCACATAGGCAGTTAGTAAAATTATGAACTTGAACCCCCCCCTTAAAATAGTCCCAAAACTTCCAAGGGGAACCCCCTTTTCTGGCTATGGGCCTGATATTATGCTATAGATACAATGCCTTTGAATATTTCTGCATTAATTCATGAAAATATTAGGACAGGGCTCTCACAGCACAAAAGAATGCAGCCTGGTTTGAGTACAGTGGCATGCTCCGTCACGGAGCATTTCCGTCCCAGGTTGCCTGACCTGGGAATAAGAAACGTACTGATAAAAATGGAATGGATAACAAGGATAACAGCTGAAGAGTAGTGGGGGTGGGGGGTGAAAAGGACAATGCTGTCCAAAGAAAAGAAGAAAAAGAGATAACAGTATTAGCTAATCCCTGCTACTAGTGGGGGGGATTTAACGTGCTCATAAAGTCCTGCAAATGCGGGTTTAAGGGGCCCCGCCCGCCTGAAATCCCTGTTATTCTGCCTTAATAATATTACCGGCTGGTGGGTGCCGTTATCTGGAAGCATAATATCATAAGGAAGGCACAGAGCAGAGGCTTCCTGGGTCGGCGTGAGTGAGTCGGCTGCACGGCGCTCCCACATCCAAGCTCTGCCGGAAGCCAGATTTTCCCAGGTGGTGGCGCCGTCACATGCCAGACCCTGGGTCCACCAGCTGCAGCACAACAGCGGCTCAAAGCGGGCAGAACCCAGCGGAGGAGACTTACAGGAAATCTGGGACACCCATGGGGGTGGAACTTATCCCGTTTCCATGATGAAGGGCGGTCTGATGCAGGGCCCCGAATTCGCAAGGTAGCCAGGTATCAAAGAACAGCCGGGGCAGGGGGGCATTTAGGTGGGGGCTGAAGGAAATCAAACAAGGTTATCTCCCGTTCGTGATCCGAGATTGTTTTATCCTGTCTCTAAAAAGGAAATCGCACCTCGAAAAGAAATACTGTTTCTCTAGGGCAGTCTATTGTGTTGTGGCTTCCATTACCGCCGGATAATCCAAAACACATAAAGGTCAAAAAGCGTATATCTAAAAAAGACAAAAAAACAACTGAGCTGAATAAAATGTCATCGGAACAAAATAAAGATCTAAACGGGATCAGCTTCTGGCACTTAATGCCAGCAGGGACTTCGAAAGACACCCAAATATATTCCAGATCTTTTACCGTTTCATTAGATGCTAAATTGCTGGAGTTTTGACAACTGAATGTTGGAGGAACCTTCTGGAGGCCTAATTGAGTTGTTTGGCTTGATGAGTGCCTGGTGTTAGTCTAGTGTAAGGCTGGGTTGTCTTGTTTTATAAACGCTTACAGGAAGTCTGAGAGTTAAGTGATTGTATGAGTACTCCAAAAGTAAAATATTTATAAAACTCATCTTATTTGTGGTGCTTTCCTTTATTCAGCTGTATTTTTCCGAAGCATAATTTGAAGTAACACTCCTTCTTCAAGGGTTCATCCATAGATTGTCTAAACCCGAGAAAATATTCGTAGTGAGTCTACAGTTCGGTTCAAATAAAACCAAGCGACAAGCAAAATATAATCAACATCCAAATAAAATATGCATATTATTCAACATATTCAACTGCATGTACCATTTCAGAAATGTATTTTATGTATTATTAAATATATTATTAATATTGCAGTGCCTCAGTGGACAGCACTATAGCCTAACATTTCCTGTGTTGCAGGTTCAAATCTTGTCTCTGGCTTTGTCTGTGTGTGTGTGTGTGGGGGGGGTTATGTATATATATCCCCACTGTGATAAATGTTATTTTGACCTTGTGGGGGGCATTTTTTCAGTCCTCATTCATTGATTATCAGTCCTGGCATTCAGTCCTCATAAGGGCAAACTCGTTTTTACAAAATTTTTGACAGCAATCAGAAAACTAAGAATGCCAAAAAAAGGTTAGGGCTGAGTTGGTGGTTAAGGTTGTCATTTTTGAGATTAAGGTTTTGCTCATAGAATGGATGGATGGTCCCCACAAAGATGTGAATACAAACATGTGTGTGTGTGTGTGTGCGTGTCTTTTTGGAGTTTGCATGTTCTTTCCATGGTTGTGTGGATCTTCTCTGGCTACTTAGCTTTCCTTCCACCATCGAAAGACATGCAGTTAAGTGAACTGGCATCTGTAAAGTGCCTATAACATAGTACTGTGTGCTTGAGTGTGCCCTACGATAAACTAGCATCCCACCCATGGGTGTGTCCTGCGCTGCCTGATATGGGCCCCAAACCCTCGCAAGCCTGTTCTGGATCAAAGAGAGTCTGTTGGCATATTTAATAAAACTTAAACTGTTTTAGTAAATATTTAGCTCAACTCAAAGTTAAGTAAAAGTCAAGTAAGTGAAATACTGGAAGAAGGTGACAGACAGGCGTCAACAAATTTGTTGCTATGTTAAGTCACACACGGTAAGAGATGGGTTTTCGCATTTGGCGGGATGGCCGCTCCGTCCATACGAATGCTTTGCTTAAGCTTTCCACACACCATCCTCCAGGACCCAAATGAGGACAAGCTGAGGCTAATCCCATTAGTGCTCCGGCCAGTTCCGGTCCGGACCAACACAAATTCAATCCTGGGGAATAAAACCAGATGAGCCGGCGGGATGCGAAGCGCGGGCCATCGTAAGCAGGGCACGCGACGCTAATGAGACCTCGTGAGCGTTATGGGGGCGGGGGGGATGTAAGATCGCGGACTGGTGTCGTTTAGAGCTGCTTAAGCTGCAAATTGGTGACAAAAACACGGCATGGCAGCACTTGTGCTTCAGGCGGCCCTGCGGAGATCTGGTGGTGCTGACATGAGTTCCCCACATTCCCTCTCCACCTGCTCCTGAACGCCAGCTAGACGCAGATTATTAGTCAGGGATTCAAACCCTCTGACTGTCCCAGATGGCCTGTGCTCCGACGTGCCCCTGCAGCAAAGCTGTTTTAACGCCTTAACCTGCCTTGTTCGTTTGTTCAGTTTTGATGCCCGAAACAGGTAGGCATATTTTCTATGTGAGCACTCAGCACATTCATCCATGTTCCTGAGACTTTTTTAACAGCTTCCGATCTGCTTCGGGGTCCAGCCTGTTTAGTCTCTCGCCACTAGACCACCTGAGTCGTCATTGAAACTGGTTCTATAATATGGTGTGTTTTGCCACTTCGTCCCATGTAATCAGACCCCCATCATGCAACAGCACAGATGTACACCCCCCCATTCCTTTTTCTTAATCGAGCACGTCACGTAAATGAGCAGCAGCTAAGGTGAGGGAGCTGACATTGGACTTGCACACTCCATAAGCCTCCCAGACAGCTGGGCCCTTCCTAATGGTGACTGGGAAGACCAGCAGGGTCATTTAAAATGGGGGCTAATCCCCCGCAATCCTTTTTGCTCATTCTCCTGGCTTTTCCCAGCTTTTGGAGATAACAGAGCAGACGGGGGAGTTTTTCAAAGCGGTGCTTTGGGTAATGCATTCCGCAGTGACAGAGTGTCCTCTGTATCTTTGACATTATCTCGACTATCGAGACATTCTACCAAGACATCTCACCGATTTATCATTTTGGCCGCCAGTGAGGTAAGAGGAGGGAGTGACCTTTGACCCCTGAGTGCAGAAAAGAGCAAGGCTGCATCCAGAGTAGCTGTGTCTCCTTGACACTGGCTTACTCAGATATCGCTTTTTATTACATTTGGATCACGCATACGTTCTTGTGCAGGATGCGGACCGGGCGACATTCGTGGCAGTCCTGTGCTTATCAGATTGAAGCAGAAAAACAAATTGTGAAGTGAACACACTTGGCAGAGTGCGTTATGTTCACCAGGGTCTAGTCCAGCATCCTTCTTCCTTGTTAGATGCATTCGTTCAGATTTAGTGACAAGATTCAACTCTGTTAATTTAGTATTCATGCCAGCCTGGGATCAATTAAAAGGAAGTAGGACATTATGATAACAAAGGTCACTGGTTCAAATGCCATATAGAAACATATAAAATTAAACCTTTCCCTCTACTGTAAGCTGCTTTGGATAAAAGCATCAGATAAATGCAATGCTATAGTGGTATTACATTTTTAACAATTTGGCTTAAGTTTTCAGAAATAAATAGTAAAACATGGCATATAATTACAAGTAATCAGCATAGTGACCTAGTTTGGCAATAACTACTTTCTGTCATCCATCCATCCATCCATCCATCCATCCTACTGCTTACCCAGCACAGAGCCAGTCAGTAAGGGGCTAAAATTCTGCCAAGGAAGCATTAGCAACTGTAAAAATTCATTGGAGTTTCAAAGGAGGTCCTTGACACTCATGTCCCGGCATTCCTAAGCTAATCTGATCTGATGTGGAATCAATACCGACGCATCTGAATGCACAGCGTAATTTTCTAACCTGAACCCTTCCAGCTCTCCTTTTCATCCACTTTGCGAAAGCCGTTGCCATGGAGACCCCCAGGAGGCCGCAGAATTTTTCCCTTCATTTTCTTCCACTCTTTCATAAAAACTCTGGAAACAGAAAACCGAACAACCCTCAACTTTGCCTTTTATTTGACGTTTACTGTAGCAAAGTCCACCATTAAAGACAATGGACTGTGCTCTATGACTCTGACAGACACAAAAATTGGGGAATTAACGATATATCTTAAAGGACAGTCTTTTGAAATGAGAATTTAAGCAGACAGAAGGGCCATTAAATCCCAAAGATTTTAATTTTTATCTTGTTTTTATCTTCCTTTTCTGCCCCTCAGTACTGAGTCATAAAGCACAACAGGTGAGAGAATTGACATTCAAATTTTCCGTCATTAAACATTAAAGCCACAGACGTGATTAGAGTCTCAGTCGTGAATTGACACAGTGGAGACGCCCCTCCACCCCCAGGCTGGCTTTGTCAGAGAGAAGCCCCCCAGGAGGACAGTAGGCCCCGCATGCAACGTGCCCTTGTAGAAACGGATGCAGATTATAGCCGTGTAATGTAAACCACCCCCCCAACCTCACTGGGCTACAGTGTCATCTGAATTTCAAAAAAAGGTTTGGGCAGGAGAAAGATAAAACCCTCAAACTCTAAGGTTTTCCTGGCAGAGGATAATTAATCAATGCTAATACATGTTTGTGCATAGTTCGAGTACCCCTGCTGCATTAAGCCCTTACATATGTTTTAAACTGTACCTATTGTACATGTACCTATTAACAGGAGTGAAAGATCATTTTGAGGAGGTGTGATGGGTCACTGGGTAGCTGGTTGCCTTACACCTCCGGGGGGGTGAGTGTGGCGCTTGTGTGCTCTCCCCTCTTCATGCAGGTTTATTCTGGTTACTCTGGTATTCTCAAAGACAAGTAGCGTGGGCAATTGGTATCTCTAAGTTGCCCATAGCGTGTGCCCTAACGTCCCAATCAGGTTAAACCCTGCCTTGTGCCACATGCTGTATGGAATAGGCATGGTCGCCTCAGTGTGTTGGTGCACACTTGTCTGTTATGTTTTGTTACGTTCTTGTTTTTCTATGTTATCTGTGAATGTAAACACTAATGCTGCCAAAGCAGTACCTTTCCTAGTACATGCAGTTGTACCTGGCCAATAAAGTCAATTCTGATTCTGATTCAGTTGCAAGATGGATGAATGAATGGAAGTTGGTCTTATGGACTAATGGGAAAAAAATCTGAAATATTTGGGCAGAACCACAGTATACATACAAGACAAAGGGAAGGAGAGTGCATGAGTTCTGCATGTGTGGCTCTCCCATCAAGAATGGAGGAGGTAGGGTCATGGTGTGGTTATCTGGGACTCTGCCACTCCATCAGGATTATGGCTGATCAGGAGGTACTTCAGCAAGCTAATGATCCAAAACATGCCTCAAAATTGTGCAAGAACTATCTGGCTAAGAAGGAAGGTGAAGGACAGCTCAAGCTAATGACCCGGCCAGCCCCGTCTCCAGACATCAGTCCCATAGAACTTGTATGGGACAAACAGGACAGAAGAGTCAAATCAAAGCACTGCAGAAACACAGCACATTTCTGACAACCACTGCATGAGAGCTGGGAAGACCTCTGAGGTGATTTCCCACTGAAGTTTGTTAGGCGAATGCCTTTTGTTCACAAAGCTGTTATCTAAGCAAATGGCAGCTATTTTCAGGAACCCAGGAGTTAGAGACAATTTTCCATTTTTTAACACTGCCTTGGTACTGCCTGTCTTTTGTTTTGTATAATGTAATGCGCTTCTTCATCTTTCATCTTCCATCTTTCATCTTCATCTTTCAAAAATATATGTAAAACATGAAAAATCTATGTAAAACACTGTGAAAGAGCTACTAGCAATTGTACTCAAACCTTTTACTAGAAAAAAATATATTTTTTTTTATATATAATATATAGTATATATATTACACATACACACACTTGTGTGTTTTTATAAAATTGAATTTCCCCTTGTGAGGACCAAAAAAATGGTCCCCTCAAGATCAAAATAACAGGTTTTTATCACATGTAATATATACACTCACCTAAAGGATTATTAGGAACACCATACTAATACAGTGTTTGACCCCCTTTCGCCTTCAGAACTGCCTT